>VXAX01005444.1:48818-62769 GCA_013399835.1 Leptocoma aspasia | reverse complement strand
TTTTTCTTGATGACTGGAGAACTTCTCAAAATTTCTAACCTGGATGTAATTTGCTCATTGTTGGTCACACATATCAATAATTCCATATAAAAATCCCTCACTGGCTCTCTCTTGCTTATGCTCCTAAATGTACCAGGGATAAAATATAGCAACTTCACAATCTCTGCTCTGATCCAGTACAACAGCATTCACGCACAGGATGCAACTATACACTTTAATGTCACTGGGGAAAAAAACAACAACAACAAAAACCATAAACCAAACCAACAATAAAAAAAATTGACAAATGCCTTTCTCCCCCTCCTTCTCCTTCTGAGTGTTTTCTAGTTATTCAGTGCCATTCATTGAAACTTGTTTTTTTCTCCCAGGAGGTGACAGCTGCCTTGAGAGAGCGTTCCTGAAGTACCCTAAGTGGCTTTCAGAGCCAAAGGTGACATTTAGATGTAGGCAGAACAAGCCAGGAGGTTTAGAATACCCCATTGGAGGGGCAGCTGAGAGCTTGGAGTGCCTCAAGACACAGAACTACAGCCTGCTCAGACAGAAGGTAGGAATTGAGAACCAATTTTTAAATATCCCAGTGAAATCCCAGCCATTCCTGCTGCAATTTTTTGCTTTCCTGCAAAGAAGTTGAAGTGGCAGCCAAAAACTAAACTTGTGCTGCAAGAAAATATGTTATTATTTTTTTCAAAAATCATGTCCTGGTTCATATTTTCCTTAGTTGTTAGTTTTCTAGAAGGTCCAGGCTGGTTTCTGTAGTTCTGGTATCTCTAAGCAAGCTTTTTGAAAAGTCTCTGCATTTGATATGTTGGAAAATATTTAGACAGCATGAAGGTTCACTGAATTTACTCTTAGTACACCTATTTAAACATGTCTAAACTGATGACCAAATGGCCCTTGGGATGGGGGCAGTTTGCTAAAGTCATTGACTTTGCTTTTGAAAAGCATTTTCCAGATTAAAATATAGTCTATCTTCAGTCATCATTGAACCACTTGGCCCATGACAGAACCACAGGACTCTGAAATTCTGTGTTAACTATTTTTTCCTCACAAGGCACAAACATTTCACCCCACCCAGGTTTCCAAACTCATATTAGCAGTGTTCTTGTATATCTTGCATTCTCCCATTTGTCCTGCCACATATTCTGTTGGATTTCTCCCTGACACCATTATCATGAATGTGGTAGATGAAGGGATTGCTTCAGCCTCCTGATGCCAAGAGCCCTGGCCTTTGCTCCTTCTCACCAATAAACTTTATGGTTTTGAGCCAAACTAGAATGGTTCTGAGTCACATCAATATTAATTTGCACCTGTGAACTTCAGTACCACTGCCTTGTGCTTTTTCAGTTCAATCCCAGCCGAGTTCTCCTGTTAATTCTGAAAGGGCACAAGGTAGGGCAACCACAGTGTGCCCTGGGACTCACCTGGCCTTAGGCAGTTTAGGGAGACCCAGTGGGTTTGCATGACAATCACTAATTACTCAGGTGACACAGAGACAAGTCAAAAACAGAGACAAGTCGAACTGAATTCAAACAAAAAATCAAAAGTTCAGGAAACATAGTATAGCCAATTCACTTTTGGACTACAGAAATATCTGAGGTCTCCAATTCCTAATCAGTACTTATTGTAACTTTCAACCCACAGAAAGGAAAGCATATCAATACTACCATGTGTGCTGGTTTTGCATTAATTGATTTGTGGTGAAGAGGGAAAAATTTGGCCCAGTTCGTGATAAACACAAATTTTCAAATACCAGATTTTCACATGGGACAAAATGTTTACATTTATTTTCTTTAACTGCAGAGTGGGAAACAATCCTAGGTATAAATATATGAACCTCTAGATTACTTCTGCTTTTTGATGGAGGGATGGAGGCACAAAGTGACTGAGCTCTGACTGATCCAAGGACACAAAAACCTAGTAAATTACCCAAATTACTCTCAGGAGTCAGGAATTCTGACTCTTTTGTCCACTGCTGCAATGACTAAACAATGATGCCAGCCAAGATAAAACCATATAAGAGGAGAAGGTGGGCGTTAGAACACCAGCAATTAGCAACAACTAGGCTAATTTTATGTAGTCCGTGTAATCCAAACACTTAGAAAAATACTTTCTCCAACCCACAGAGGAAAATTGTATCACTCTATACTCCTACAATGCATTGTACTACATTTCTTGTTAAAACAGTATCAACAGTTTGTGTAACATTCTTTACTAACATATTCTTAAGTTGGAAATAGGAAGTGAGTAACAGCACAAGCAACAGCATCTCCTGTGTTACTTTTGTGTGTGTTTGCAATATATCAGTGAGGTGTGTCACTGCTCTGAATCAACAGAGAGACACCAGGTCACTTGAGTCCTGGTAACATTAAATTGTACCAAAGGTCACCCTTTTGTTTCTCTCCTGCTCTCAGGGACATTGCATCAATAAATATAGACAGGACTTCCACACTGTAAAAGAGTTAATGGCCACAGAATTGACATTTAAATGAAGGGATTAAAATACTGTAAATTTAACAAGCAAAATGGATCTCAGATAGACTTGACTTTGGAATAGGGGTCTAGTCATGCTCAGTGCTGCTTTAGGCAAGTCTCTCACCCTCACATTGCAATGGAAAATGGAAGGGATCTTTCAGTTGGTACTTTGGGAAATGAACAGGAACTTATTCTTAACACTTTTGTTTCCTAATTGTTGAACTGTTCCAATAGCTATTTGCATTCGCTCTAGGCATTCACATGAAGAACACAGAAATATAAAAATCTAACTTGAGGCCTTTTAAGACTTAGTTGATTCTGGATATACATAGACATAACTTGCATCAGTTTCAAAAAGAATTGCCCTGTCTTATGCCATGGAGAGGTGTGACCTTTGAGCATGTTTGTTTTGTATTCAAACTCAAATATATGCAGGTATGAGCTCAGAATAGTCCCTTTGAAGTTAGGTCTGAAACAAGAGGTTAAGGAGGCAGTAAGACAGCTTTGTCCACAGCCATACCATTTAAATAAATTACAAAAGCTCAAATTAAAATGAGCTCTGAAGAATTCAAGAAAGAAGCTTAAGTACTTAATAGTTTTGACCTATCGTTTCAGTTTAGAAGGAATTTTCCTATTGCTTCAGTTAAATTCTGATATATTATTTTGCTGATATATTGCTGATATGTTTCAATCAATGAAACTAAATGACACTAAACCACAAAATAGTACTGCAGTCTCATCACACAATATCCCATCTTGACCTTCCAGACCAGGAATGAGTGTGTCCTCAGGCTGTAAGGCCTTTTTCTCCCCCCATATCCCATCCACTCCACTGTCAGTGAAGTTCCAGTGCCTGGAGCCCTCTCTGGTGAAGCCTGAGAGCCCAGTGATTCACAGTGATTCACTCTTGGCCATTTATAAAAGTCTTCATGGAAATTGGGTGGCACCACAGGAAAGTCAAGCTACGTCCCCAGAGGAAGAGTCTGCAACTTGTCCCTTTGACAACTGCAGCCGGAGGAAGACTTTCAAACATTAGGAGGTACAGTGCTGACATGAATCCCTCCCTTTTCTCCTACAGTTCCTAGCCATCAGATGTGCATTAACAAGCCAGGTAAAACCAAAACCATCCTCAACAGCCCACTTTCAATTAACCAAGCTCCATTTCTCTGACAAAGCAGCACTTTGCAATAGGCCCTAATGACCAGGGCTCACTGTCCCAAGCTTGGCTATTACTTTGTTCTGGTGATGTTATTTTATATAGGAAATAGATGGAAAGATGAAATGTATCTCCCTCACTCCCTCCGCAGTGGGATGGGAGAGAGAATCAGAATGGTAAAAGTGGGAAAACTCATGGGTTGAGATAAAGACAGTTTTATCTGGTAAAGCAAAATGGATTCCCCCCTTCCCAAGGGCAGGCAGGTGTTCAGCCAGGCTCCATCACACCTAACCGTGGGGGGGGAAGGCAAACACCATCACTCCAAACATCTCCCCCCTTCCTTCTTCCTGCCCAGCTTTATAACTGAGCCTGATGCCATATGGTGAGCAATGTCCCTCTGGCATCTGGGGTCAGCTGTCCTGGCTGTGTCGCTCCCAACTTCTTGTGCTCTCCCAGCCTCCCCACTGATGGGGTTGAGAGGCAGAAAAGGCCTTGGCGCTGTGCAAGCCCTGCTCAGCAATAATGAAAACATCCCTGTATTACCAGCACTGTTTCCAGCACAAATCCAAAACACAGCCCCACACCAATTACTGTGAAGAAAATTAACTCTAGCTTAGCCAAAAGCAGCACAACCAGTAATTCTCAGAGCTTGGAGTAAGTGCACGTGCTTTCTTTAATAATACTTCTTGCCTTCTCCTACTCAGGCCTGTGACAGTCTGCCTCTGCTTCATTTTAAGAAGATAAAGCTACAGAGTATGGTTAAAGATGCAGGGTAGGGATATAGATGTTATATCACCATATGTAGTGATACAACAGTTGGCCACAGGTAAGTAATTTCTTTTTTATCTTAAGATGAAGCTCTCTCTCCAGCTGAAGTTTGGATGACCTTTCAGTTTCTCTTGCTGAATTCCACGCTCAAGTGCCATATGGATCCCATGTCAGCTACTCCTACTGTGAGTGTCACACGCACCAACTGGTGTGCTTTCCCAAGCACTGGATAATGAGAATGGCTTATTTTTTCTCTTGTGGTTAACACAAAAATTTACAGTTCTATGTCTCTTGCAGTATATAAATTTTAACAGTGTTCGTATGTTCCATGTAGAGAAGTAATAAATTGCATGGCAGACAATGCTGTTAAACAATAGCCATAATAATCTTCTTACTTAGTTTTTTTTTATTTTCATTCTTGATTATTGATACTTTTCCAATTGGGAAAACCTGATTCATAAGCTCCCATATGTCACAGCTTGGACTAACTTCTGAGCAGTGCCTGGTGAACTGGCTTTGTCACAACAGGCAGAAAGAAAGACCTGCTGCTGGCAGTTCAGTAGAGCTAAGTGACAATGAGACTGGGAATAAATACCAACTAGAAGAATTCAAAGAAAAAGCTTGACAACAACTTCAGGTGCCAGACAAAGCAGTCTTGCAGAGCATATGCCAACTTCTGATGACTACACACAATATGTAGGTCCTTGGTTTCTTAATCAAGTTATTTTCAGCAAAGGGATATATATCTTGTCTTTATGTTACCTGCCATGATGTATAAATTAAAATTTTTTGCTGGTTATATGCCCTGAAACCTAATTAAACCACAGACAAATCTTTTCTTTTACCAATATACTAAAGGCAATTTTTAAGATATCAAGATACTATTAAAGCACAATTAATTCTTTTCTGTGGTGATGATCTCACAGAAATACAATACTGAAATTATCTCTGCTCAGGGTATTGATCATAAGGTCCTAATCAATTTGATTTCCCTGGTTCAGTATTTTAGCCTGCCATCCCTCAAGGTCGCCATTATTCATATACATCCTTTACATCTCTATGTACAACCATAATTGCTGCTATATACTGGCAATGAATGAACTTCAGTGGCAAAGGACATTTATCACAGATGCATGGAAAACTTAGGAAGCATCACAGAAATTATCACTTTATGAACAAATTATCTGAATTCCCAACTTTTAAATATTTCTAACCTTGGTAGGACTATTTCAAGTCAGAAGATGCTTTCTATGGAACATTTTTCTATGGACCAAATGTGGTCCATAGAAATGGAAATCTTGGATGATTTTGGACATAAATTTTCTCAATTCTGGATCAAGAGGACTATTAAATCAGAGAGATAAACAGGTAAAAATCTTTAGCCATACCCAGCTATAGACACTCCAGCTATCTCAAGTGTCTGTCAGTGCTGCTTAGCAGCAAGGCATGCTGTGAAAGGCTTGTTTACTAATATTTGCAAGACTAAAACAGATGTACAGAATGAGCTAGGCTACAGTGAACATTAAGAAAGGGCAACTGATTGTTTAATCTAGAGAGAGGGAATTTGCTAGAAATACCACTAGCTGTTTGCTGGCATGGAAATTTTTGTAGTCAAGAGGAATATTCTCTATAGCATCATCCTTTCCTTTCAGATTTGTGCTTTTCCCCCCCCCCAAAATTGCTGAAGCTGGACTACAGATTTTTGTATATAGGAAGGTCTAGCTCATGATTGCTGTTGGTTTTACCAGAATTTTTGTGATTTGACTATTTGTATGTAAAATATGCAACAGCGAGAATGTAAAAATTATGCAGAGACAATATTTTGAATGCTAGATATGGACAGGAGGGATCCTGCAGAGAGATGAAATCAATATGAGGATAAGTGGGGTACTTTAATGCTTCAGGAGGTTTGATGTGTATTAAAGGGAAACATTTTAGAATTGACTGTATATATATCTCATTGGTTTCTTCACAGTTAGGTTTACACAGCAGCCATTAGTTCTTTTTCTTATTGGCTAATACAACAAATTTTCATGGCTGTGAGTATATACACATATAAAAACATATATGTGAGATACTATACTTCTCAATTCAGATTGCATCTAAAATCCAGCTCCTGTAGTTTCACGCTTCTGCAAGAGTCTCACCTGCTTTGTTATGACCCTGCTCAGTTGGTATAGAAAAGTACAACCCTGGCCTCAAAATTTTACTTTCCAATTTAGAAAAAGATATTTTAATCAGTGAAAACAAGTATCAGGGGAAAGAGGAAAAATAATACAGGTGATAAGATCAAGCAATTACATAAGTTAACAAAATTATTTTGGTTTTAGAATTTCCCCATCAAATCTTAATACCTAATATTTTTGTTAATACTTTTTAATAACCATTTCAAAATCAGCTTTGCCCAAATGAGCAGTCCTGAACTCTCAAGAGTGCCAAAAAGTGATTTTGAAATTTTAAATGCACTGCGTTTGTGGATTCTGTCTCAAGCTACCTCCCAGGACCTGACACCAGCAATGCGTAGAACAGCCAGTGATTTCTGTAAACAGTCTAAAGTTGAGCAGCTACCAAATACCAAAGGTCCCACAAACACCAGCTGCTTTTGAAAGTATGTGCATTGTCTAATTTAGTTCCTTTTTTCATATTCACACATACAGTGATCTAAAGTTCTTTCACTTCTCATTATCAGACCATTTTCAAAATCATACATTCTCAGTGTCAGAGCTCTTGTCTCCTGCAGCAAAGGTCTCTCGTGCTGCAGCTATAGAGGTCTGCAGGCCTGATCCCCTGAAAACATCCTGCCATCAGTAAACTTTTTGTCCTCAAACAAGGAATAGCAAGCTGCCATTCTGATTTCCTCTGAGCCATATGCTTCAGCATCTTGAAAGCATCCAAGCCAAGACTTCCTTTGCTTAGCTTGAACCTCTGAAATGAGATAACCTCACAGTCCCAATCTTATTCTTCTGGATATTTTTATTTCTGACTTTTGTGCGAATTGAGGTTTATAACTCAAGCACAAATTATGCTCCCAAAGTTTTGAATCTGATGTTGTTAACCTTCTGCAGTGTGCATTTATCAAAATAGCTGCTGGTGAGAAAGCCGAGAGGGGAAACCCCAGGACATGCACCATATGGTGACAGGGACAGCAACAGAGACAGTAAGAAGTAGTAATTACTAAAAAAAACAATCCTTCATGGTTTCAAAATGGCTTTTCCTGGAAACATTAATAACTCCTGGTTAATTCTTCCTTGTGACTGCTTGGTTCTGAATAAATACATCTCTTTCTCAACTTTGGGAAATTTTTTTTTCCTTCTTCTGCCTTTTTAAACATTTGAAACATAAGTAGTATTATAGTAACCATGGTATCCTGATGACATAATGGTTACCATGAGAACAAAGCTGAAATAGTGTCATCAGAGCCCTTTCTCTCTGCTCTGTGTTGAGTTTTATATTTAATAGAGATGGCCAAACTGCTGCCACCCAGCCTGGCCAATTTTATTTGGCTTCATGGTTTCAAAGCTCATAAAAGCAGAGCTGCCCTGTGCTTCTGCCTTGGTACAGCTGGTTGTGCTTCAGGGCAGCTGTGCCACCAGCTTATAAGATAGGTCTGCATAGCAGCAGGTAAGAGGATGACTGTTGTGACAGATTCCCTCAGGACAGTGGCATTTGTCATGCACCTTGGGCATCCTTCAGTGCCCTTGGCCATGACTAAAATGGTGGTTCTTGGTCTCCACTTGCCAGACAAACCAGATTTAAAATATTTTTTATTTAACTGTGCTGGAAGATTTCTGTGCTAGCCTGTACAGGGTCTCTCGGTGATTGCCTGTGGTCCAGTCCTGCAATTTCCTCTTCCCAGAGAGTGCTCTGCACCCACAAAGGAATCCTCTGGCCACTGCCAAAATGCTGTGCCCAGAAGGTAGCTACAGCTTCAGACAAGCAAAAGTTATTCCCAGCTAGTTTCCTCAGAGAAGATCCTCTCTTTTACTGCAAGAACCGCTGGACATGACTCACTGCATATTGTTTGCTCATTTTGCTATATATATTTCCCAAATGCTATTTTAAGTTGCATTTCTCCCTCATGCTCCTACCAAGTTTACTGCATGAAAACAACCCTCCAATTTTAATTTCACATTTAGCCAAAACAAATGTGGCGTGGCTCTGTTCACTTCAGTAAAGTTATCTGGATTTGTATTCTGCATACAGATATAAGAAAGTTAGTCAGAGGGAAAGCCATGGAAGGTACTACAAAACAAAGGGGCCAATGAAGCAGGCAGCATTTCATACAAAGCTCCCTGCATTCTGCCTGTGCTTCCACACCAACCCAACTCACTTCCTGCAGATGGTTCACATGCATTTTCTTTCTCCTCTAGCCAGAATCCACCACACAGACTTTCTTCCCAGAGATTCTGGCCATAACCTCTTCTGGCTGAACAGGCCCAGCTCCCCCAGACTTCCCTCATAGGAGAGATGCTCCAGACCCTTAACCATCTTTGCAGTCCTCTGTTGGACCCATTCCAGGAGCTCCATGTCTCTCTTGTGCTGGGGAGCCCAGAGTACTCAGCACAGTACCTCAGATGTGCCTCACCAGGGTTGAGCAGAGGGACAGGATCACCTCTCTCGACCGGCTGGCAATGCTCTTCCTAACACCCCCCAGGATGCCGTTGGCCTTCTTGGCCACAAGGACACACCACTGGCTCATGGACAGCTTGTTGTCCACCAGGACCCCCAGACCTTCTCCACAGAGCTGCTTCCCAGCCGATCAGCCAAGATCAAATGGGTCTCATGTCCAGCAGGTCAAACAGGAAATATAACCCAAAGTCTTTTAGAAACCAGATAGATTAGATTTTCCAATTACTTTCTCAACCATGAAATTCAATGGACATAGACTATTAACAAGGACATGAATACAGGAGTACATCAACTTCAAATGTTACAAATTCCCAGTTATTCCTACCTTAACCCTTACCAGGATCCTTAACACCTGCCTCAGACACAGTATAGTGCAAATACTTCACTCTAAGCAAGGTCAAACTTTTATACAAAATTCAGCAATAGCCTCTGTTCTACAGCTGTATCAGTGGGTGCCCTGAAATTATTTACATCTTCTGAACACTACTTCAAACCTGCCTCATCAGTTGTGCTTCATCCAAAGTTCAACCCTGATCCCAGCTGTAATTCTGAGTCAGCAACCTCTGCCTGCCCAGCAGGGAGCTGCTGTCAGAATCAACCCTGAAGTCCCTGGCATGGCTGGCAATACACCCAGCTTGCTGGTCACTGAGCCTCCACTCTCTGCCCCGTGTTTGATGTTGGCCTCACCACAATCTCACACTTAAACCCTTCCTAATCGTGTTAGGGTGACAAAACACCAGAGCAAACCCAGGTTGCTGCCAGCCTAACTCAAGTTCCTCACGCCCTCATAGCTCATCCATGTAGCCACTCCCAAATTATGGCCCCAATTCCAAATTATGGCCCCTTTTTTTCCTGGCACAATTTAACAGGAAGTAGGTTGTTGACCGATACCACCATGTTCTCTGCAGAGTACAGGGCACCCAAATTTCATTATTAAAAATCAGTTCAGGCAGATTTGGGATGTTTTTTGGCAAAAAATTGCAGAGAACCACATGTGGTTTTAATGTCAGACCTCCTGCACTTTGGTACACTCAAGAAGCAAAATTATTTCTCAGAATAAAGCAGAGAAACCCTGCTGCCTCTCAGCTCTTTGCTGCTGCCAGCACAAAACCCTGCAAAGGTACTGTGCACCCCATGGTAGTGAGCTGATACAGTAGCTTGGAGCATTTGGGAATAAGGAGAACTGATTCCATGGTCCACTGCAGTCTTCCTGAACTCTCAGAGGAGGTCCCATCACAAGATGATTCTAGGTTTTCATAACACTGACTTTTGGAAGGGAAGAGGATACTGACCTAGTGCAGTAGTAATGGATGAGTTTAGTTTTGCCTTACATCAAAATGACTCATCCTGCTCTGATACCAGCTCACGATTTTCTCTTAATTGGGAAAATCACTAGGATAGTACTCACTGCCAGAATTCTGGGTCATAAAGTCATTCTCTGACTCCGAAGAAGGTTTACAACAGCTGTGGCAGTGATACGTACTGTAGGTGAGTCATGTTGAACTGTCATAGACAGGTAGAAGAATTATAAAAGAAAGGCCTTATGAAATTAGGCCTTGCCCTGCTAAAATTGCCAAAGCTGGTCTGTCATTTCTTCTAAGTGCATCTAACAAGCAATTTGCAAGTTTCCATTTGAAGCTATTTTGAGAATGAGAAGCTCCTTTAATACAATCTATTCTGAGGGTGAAAAAGAAATGCACCTGTGTAAACAATACAATTTGTCCCATGAGAACCCACAAAGGAAAAATGTAAAGATATCTAGAGAGAGAAAATTTGATAGACATATACAATAGCCCTTACTGACCAGTGAACTGACTTTCACTGTATTGCTGACCAACTAGGTTTAACACAGTGCCTTCTGATATTTCCTACAAATATGAGCTTTGTGAATAAAGAATTGGCTTTCTGCATGAAGAAAATGGATTCTTGGCTGATTTATTCCAACATATGGTGACCCTGAAGATGTGACTGATGCGAATTTAAAACAAGGAAAAAAAACCTACAGAAATACCCTTTTACCACCTCACACAACTCCAGTTAGAGGTGTCGACAGACACAGCATCTCCAAAGTGCCTGGTTTTAGGCCTGGTTTTTAGTTTTAGTGCCTGGTTTTAGTGCCTAACTTGTCTTAGTGCAGCTTTTAACGCATGCTGCACTAAGACAAGTCAGGATTAAGTCACTAAAAGTCTTGCTGGATATTCTCCTTGTTTGCTTCCCCATGCTGCTGCTTGATTTGTGAAATTTCATTTTCCAGCTGCACAATAGTTCGTTCAATCTCATAATTTTTACTCACAAGAGAGACCCACATGGGTTCCGTCTCTTACAGCTTAGCCCCAGCTGTGAGCTGCATGCTCTTCCTCTGCCAGTTCAGGTCTTGAATATTTTTCCTCAATTTCTGGAGCTCTTTCTGAGCGTGTTCTATCATATGAACCAGGAGCTCATTGTACACCTTCCAGGTGTTGCAGATGTGCTGGAACATGAGCTCCAGGTTCTTGATCCACCACCATGTCCCTGGCCACCAGCCCCGGGCCTCACATCTTGGCCATGGCTGTGCGCACTCACGTCTCACCTGGAGGGACCGCACACGGCTCCGCTCCCCTGTACTCCTGCGATCTTCTCCCAAGATTATTTGCAGCAATTAATTTTAAGTTCTTAACTAAGACCTATAACCTTGAATTCTATCTGCAGCAGTTCTTTAAAGTTTAGAAATAATTAGCTCAAAAAAAAATTTACTGCTGAAGCAGACAAAGTCAGAATACAACCTGACACCCTGTTGGTCAGGGTGTTGGTAAAGTCCGAATAAATGGTGGCTGCAATCCTCCTAGAGTGACAGATGTGGTTCTGTTGAAGTAGTGATCCTGTAGAAGGGTGCAGTTTTTCTCTGAAGGTCCAGTGGTGATGTAGAAGGCTCCGGTCTTCCTCTGGGAATCCAGTGGAAAAAGGCTCCCCTGGTGTTCCAAACCTCAGATTATATCCAGGTAGGAATGCTTGGCTCCTCCCCCTGGGTGAAGCATCTCACAAAGGCATGATGTAATTTTGAGTCATGCAAAATGAGACTCAATGGCCCATTGAGTCATGCAGTGAGACTCAATGGCCCATTAACAGAAGATATCTCCTGGAGGGAGGATTGGTTGTGGAAGAGATAAAGAACACTGCCCTACCTGGTTTTAATAGATGGTGATAGAATGCATACTTCTGGTTACATCTTGCATTGCAATCTAAGACAGTTAAATATTACATTGTAAGATACATAGTTGTTTTAAGAGATAAGATGACTAAAACAGCTGTGATGGAACACTGATAAACACCTGTTTGTGGATAAAGAAGATACAGTGTGTTCAGCCTTGATTTTGTCGAAGATTCTATTTTTCATTACAATTTCTGCTGTTTTCTCTTCCCTAGATAACACAGAAGAGTCAGTTACGATTCTACATTATGGCTGTTATTAATTATAAGCTGTTTTACTGTTTTTCTTTGTTTCATTTTGCTGACTGGTACATGACTGTTTAGAAAGGTGTTATCTTAACTTCCTAATATGGTTACTGCTGATATATTGATTACATGATGTGAATTTACTGATTTTGTAATAGGCATTATTCATAAAATGTTATTACTGTATTTATAGCCGGCTTCTTATATGCTTTAATATCTCTTTGTGTTATTATCTAAAAGACATGTGTCATTTCAGGATCCTTCTTTTTTGTTCTCTAGCTGCTTATGCATCTCTTAGACCAAGTATATAAAGGATTGCACTGCCTTATCTAAATTATAATGATACATTCATTGTTCTACAGCAAAAGATTTGATAATGCTTTATTGTCCACTCAGTTTTCAGGGACACAAAACTTTAAAAATGAAGTTCCTAAGATATTTCTCTCCACAGAAATCAAAAGCAGCTTCTTTTAAATACAGAGGCAAAAATTTTAGCTGATATAAATTTTCTGGCAGGCATTAAATTTGTGGAGGCATACTGGTTTAAAACAGCTCAGAATGTGATTCTAGATTAATGGGACGAAACCCCATGTTTATTGATTACGTAACTGCAAATGCAGATATGTCTCAAGTGCAGCATGCAATGTATGTACCAGCATACAACAAAATTTTCCATGCATATTCAGAAATAGAAAATGTTCTTTCCAATTTAAATTGTATGAGATTTAAATAAATAAATACTTTTGGATGTTCAAATCAAGAATTCCAGTGAATAAAATCAAGAAAATACATAAAATATCAATTAAAGGAATTACTGAATTTCAGTGAATGGATAGTGAGGTAACCACTTACTCTGTAGGCCCCCACTGCTTGAACATTTAATCCTTTGTGCAGTTAGGCTTCTAAAACTAACACCACAAACCAAACTTAACAATAGTCATGCCAAAGCACTGGGACAACCTCTGGTCTCCAGCCAGAGATTGTGAAGTGTGTGTTTAACAAGTCACAAGCATTTTTGGGACAACTGACCTAAGGGAAAAAGGGATTACAAGGCTAACACACGGTACCAACTAATCATTGGGAAAACCGAGCGGGCTTTAAATGAATTTTGAGATTCTTTCCTCCCTCCTATTACTTGTGGACAGGAGTCCTAGTTCAGGTATTAGGTGCTGGGTTTTTATGACTACAAAATGAGCTGCCTTTGGTGGAGCAAAGTGGGTTTGTAGATGAGGAATTAACCAGTTGCTGCGCCACCTCTAAGGCTACAGTCGTGTCTTTGACTCGAGAAGGCATCAACCTTCCACCTTCTGCCCTGTGGGAACAAACCCAGCAGAGACATCGCAGTGTCTTCCGGCGGCCTTTCAGCCCCCTTTGAGCAGAGATGCCGGGAGTGCCGCTGGTAGTCAGTGGCCGCCCGCTGCCCTCTCTCAGGAGCCCACAGCGGGGCCGGGGGCTGCCAACAGCGCACGCGGTACCCCCGCCCACCTGGGCCGG
>VXAX01005444.1:0-48730 GCA_013399835.1 Leptocoma aspasia | reverse complement strand
CGGTCCCCCCGCCCACCTGGGCCGGCCGGCCGAGCCCGCCGCCCCCGGGCATCGCTGCGGCAGCGGCCTCGGCTCTCCCGGGGGCCGGGCCGGCTGCTCCCGCTCGCTGCCTGGCTGTTTCATTCATGCTTTCTCCCTCTCCATCTCCCTCTCCGACTGAGGGGAAACGGGAGCGCGCGTGGGCGGCCGCTAGAAGGCTCCCTGTCAGTCAAGCGGCCGAGCTGAAAAGAAGGCGAGCGAGGGAGAAGAAGGCAGAACAGCTTTCCCGGGGGAGGGGGCGGCTGTTGTCGGCTGCCAGCCTCGCAGCCCTTCCCGGGGGCATCTGCAGAGACGGGGTGGGGGGAAGGCGGGAGCGGTGTTGCGCCACAGACCTTCCCGCCGTGGGGGAAGCGGCTCTTTCCTGCCGCTCGTCACCTGTCCCCACCCTCGCCACACACGCACCCAGCGGCGACGGGGCGGGGGGCGGCGGCCGCCCTGTCTGAGCACCGGGCGCAGGGTCCGTACCCCCGGCGCTGTGAGGGCTGCCCGTACGTGTCTGCCGGGGCAGCGGAGGGGAGCGAGCTCGGGGGGTGTCAGTGGTGGGGGGCTACGTGGGGCGGCGTGCCCCCTCAGCTCTTCGCAGGACCGGGGAACTTCCTCAGGGCTGAGGGGCGCTCCGTAGTGCCGGAACCTACCGCAGCACGGGGGGCTGGCGAGGAGGATTTCGAGGGGAGGCTCGGGGCAAGCTGCACGCTTTCGGGCGGGGGGGAGCGGCCCCGCAGCGGGCTGAGGTGGGCTGGCGCTCGGTACCGGCAGGGGAGGGGAGCGGGAGGCTGCCGACGGCGGGAGCGGGGCTCTGGTGCAGCGGGGCCAGGAACTTGGCGGGGGAGAGCCCGCTGCCCCCACCGTGCCGCAGCGCTGCCTTTGGGCTCCCTCCGCACCTGAGCGCCGGGCTGGGAGGGACGGCGCAGGTGGGGGCGGGCACGGCAGCAGCTGCGGCACATCCCCGGAGCCGGGGCGGGGAGGTAAGGCAAGGCTGTGCCGTGCTGCGGCGGCCGCTCCCGGGGCTGCGGGGGGCGGCTGCACGCCGGGGGCTGCGCCTCCGGCTAGCGACGGTGGCGGCGGGTAGGGCACGTCTCTCGCTTGGCTTTTCCTGGAGCCGTTTCCCGTTTCGTCTTGGTGCACGCAGAGAGATGCAACAGCGGCAGCCCGGTCCCCCGGGGAAGGACGGGGCTCGGAGGTGGGCGAGTGGCATCGGCCCTGCCGGTGCGCGGTGAGGCTGCCGGGCGAGAGGCTGGGGCCGGGGGTAGCAGCCGGAGGTGCCTCGCCGCTCCCGCGGTGTCCGCGTAGCCGCCCGCGAACCTGCGCGGAGCGCTGAGGCAGCCGCAGCCCGGCTCCTCCGGCGCCGCTCGCACCCCCGGGACGTCCGCTCCGCTCCGCAGGGCCCGGGCACGGCGGCGTAGAGCACAAGGCTGGGCTCTTCCCCCGCCACAGAACGCCGAGATACGCGGAGCGGATGCCGCTGTATGCGCCCAGCGGACCGCGCTTGGGAAGGGCTGGGAGATTTGGGGGAGGCTGCTTTCGAACCGGCACAGCCGGTAGTTAACTACTGGCTGTAGTTAAAATTTTAGCAGCAGCAACAGCTTTGCGATGCTTTCCGGGAATGCTGCTGCCTGGGAGCTGATGTTCCAGGCAGTACGCCGGCGCTCTCTCCTAGATGGCGGTGCTGAGAGCAGGATAGCTGCCGGTGTAGGCAATAAAGTGCTATAAAGGGAACCCGGAGACCTGTGCCGCTGAATTTTGGTAGAGTTATGGGTGGAACGGAACAGCATTCACATGTGTCCTGTGAGCTTATTTGCAATTAAGACAATTTTTTTTCCTTCAAACTTTACATACGGTTATCTTGTTATGCAATTACGTTTTGGCGAGACTGGGATTGTTGTGTTATGTGAGAAAGGAAGAAAAAATTTAGTAGGTTAAGCCTTCTGTATTGCAGCCTTATTTACAAAGTTGCCGAGGCTCGGATCCAGCTCCGCTGGCTGCCACTTGATTGGCAATGATTTACAGCTAGTGGTCAGGTTCTGTGCTTTGGTTAGAGCAACAAATCACAGATTCAGAAGAAATGTGGCTGCATTACCCTCTTTTTTTTTTCTTTACTTCCAAAATATTGCACATACTGAGGAAGCAATTTTTTTTCTTTGCTCACAATGTTTTGTTAGTTTGAGATTATAACTTCCTTGTTGTATAAATCGTGCAGTTAATGGATCAAGTTCAAATCTCAGACCCAGAGCTCATGTTGACTTTAGCACAAGTTGTGTGGTACATGACAAGAGTGCTGAATTTTACTGTGCGGGATAGCTGAAGCAAATTTTCTCACTGCTTGCTGTACTTCCAATTCGTTCCTTTGGAGTAGCAGAATGTACTGATTTTGCCAACGTTCTCATTGATATATTTGAGTTAGTGTTGTACATCTGAAGCCAAGGATAGTTCAGGGGCTCAATATGTGCCCATTGAGAGAGAAAATTTAGCCAGTTGACTTGAATGTGGGTAAAATGGACACGAGAACTCCTACTCTATGTTTGCATATAGTGAGTCCAAACATTCTCTGTAGGTATGTGCAGAAAGGTAAGCACATCACATTTGGTTGTTTCATTCCTTTTGTTATAATTGAACAGGCATTATTCTCTGTAGGATTGTGTTGTTGGTTTGTTAGGGTTTTTTACTTCTTATTTTGCAGTATTATGCTTTCAGGGCTTTAAAATATTTGTCACTCCACTGCAGAAAGAGTTGCCAACTGGATGTCATGCATATAAAACTAAAACCAGAGCCTTTAAATAGCAAAACCATCAATTTAGTAACAATTTAGTAACAATTTAGTGTGATAAATGGCAGAATGCACAAAAAGAATGCAAATCTGAACAATTATAGCATGCATCTTTTGGTATTAATATTGATTCAGTACAAAGCACAAAAGGCAAATAAACACATACAGCTTTTAAGTGCCTAAACTGGTTTGAAATGGAAAAGCTGTTTTCTGTTATGTGGTTTTTTCTGGTATATGGTGTATGCTTTAAAAAAGTGTGGGGTGGGGGAAAGATCAGAGATGTTTTTACAAGTGTTTCTTTTGTTTTCTGGGTCTCAGAATTCCATTATGTAGCAGGATGCTTTCCAGTATCTGCTTTCTCAGTATTTGGAAAGGCAGATGTTGCTGCAGCAGGAGCAATTATACTGATTTGCAGCACAGTTTGAAAAAAAAAAAAAAATCTGTTCTTTCTGCCTCTGTCTAAAATGGTCAGCCATGGTTTGGGCTTGTCAACAGAAGAGATGAGACAGGGAAGTTAAGTTTGTTCAACAAAGGGAGTGAAGTAATGTACAGTTAGGAAATTTCAATTTCAGGAATAAAATGAGTAAATGTGCCTAACAAACTACACTGAAGAATTTCACTTGCTTGGCTTTCCCTTGCAATTGTCTGCAAGCCAACCCTTTATGAAAGGCAGGGAGTTTTGCTAGGTTTGGTTGGTTGTTAGTTGCTTAACCAGATCACTTTCTCCTGTGGAATGTTGAGTCCAAAGGCAGAAGAGGCAGTGGAGACTAGAGGCGTGTAGGCTTTTGTAGAAGAGCATTTCTGACTTGTAGCTTTTCAAAAGTGGCATGACAGAATCCCATAACTGAGAATTTTGCTCTCACAGATCTTTTTCACTTCCCTGCTTACCCTGTGTGTAGGCTACAGGAGCGTATGACTGACGTGACCCAAGATTCAACCTACGATAGGGCTGGCTTCTTGGTTTAAACTGATGCTTAGAGAGTTTATCTTGAGATTTCAGAGATGTGTTTCTACTTTAGGGAATATTTGAGACATCCTTGCAAAGAGAACATGCAAATTAAATTTAAGAACTGAAGGACTGATTTGCACTAAAGCATCTTTAGCAGAATAAGGCCAGCAGAGATGCAGAGTATGTGCTATATGTATCCATGCTACCACATAGAGAGGAAGCTATGATAGTCAAGAAAGGCAAGGGTTTTGAACATCTCTGGAACACCACAGCAGTTTTTATCTCATGATGGAGATCATGTTCTTTTCAGACTCCTCTCTTAATTCTATGGAACCAGGCTGTCCTGTGATTCTGAGCAATTTTAAAGAGCTAATATGGTAATAATTCACATCTTAGAAATCAAATTCAAGCTCCTGTGTTGTAAGAGTCCTGATCTGTGACCAGCTAGAATGCCAGTAAGTCATGTGTTATTGGTTTGTGTCTTTTTTACTTAGTCTTTCCTTGTTTAGTGACCTGCTGCATGTAACCTGGCTCTTAACCTCTTTGGGGCAGGAGCAGCCTTTCCTAATCTGTTTCAGTAGGGCTCAGATCCTTGTTTGCAGCTCTAGGAGATGGATGTAATAGAAAGCATCAGTCTGGTTTAAGGTCATCAGTAGCTGCCAAGGATATTTAATATTTTTAGCAGTTGGATCCCCAGCATAAAAAAATCTATTTCTTGTTTGTTTAGTAATTCAGTATCATGTTTAGTTTCATTCTGTGTTTTACTTCTGTGTGTATGCTAGACAGTGCAACTTTCTGTATTTTTATAGCAATTCTGTCCTGTGGACTCAACTGCGTGCGCTAACAGGAACTCATTTTTGACACAAACTCACTCTTCAGGTATAAGCAACTTGCTGAAGTTTCAGGGAGATTGTGATCTCCCTTATCTACCATCAAATAAATAACTTTGTTATTGCAGTATATAATAAAGCCACTTAGGCCATCTTTTAGAAAAGAATTAAATATGTGAGGCCGGGCTCAAACAGCAGTGAGTGCCAGCAAGAGTGAAAACTATGTGTAATGTTTTATGTACATGCATTTGTTTAGGATGATGACTGTCTTTGTAATCCTGTGTGTGCAAGCTTGTCACCTCCAGATGGGCCAGAGTTTCAGGCAGGTTTTCAAAGTTTCAATGAGAAGTTACCAATCACTGCAGTGTGCAGAGCCTGCTCCTTGCTAGTTTTGCCCACTGCCACACCCACAGCTAACATGTCACCATCTAAACTGATGTCTGTGGGGATATGCTGCTTCATCAAGCTGCATAAGCTATGACACAGCTAGGCTTAATTACACTGCTTTTTAAAAATCATTCCGGTGTTGTAGTCCATGTACTGCTAGAATTGTTCTGCCCCTTGATTATGTACAGATCAGGTCTCACTAAAAGTGCTGATGAGCACCCAGGACTCTGAAGGCAGCAGTTCTGTGCAAGATAAGAATGTTGCTTAAAGCTGATGGAGGATAGAGTTCCTAGCAAACACTGACAGCATAAGATGTCACTGTAGTCTAGTCTGAAATTGTGTGTCTGAAGGACGATTGGATGTCCTTGACTTTACAAGTTTTTGTACTGAAGAAACTTAATAGTGGGTTAGAAAGTGCTTTCAGGAGCTGTGTAAATATCGCAGAAAGTCTAGGTTGGAAGAGACCTTCAAGATCATAGAGTCCAACCGATGCACTGACACCTGAACTAAACCCTGGCACTGAGCGCCACATCCAGTCTTTTTTTGAACACATCCAGGGATGGTGACTCCACCACCTCCCTGGGCAGACCATTCCAGAAGTTTATCACTCTTTCAGTGAAAAACTTTTTCCTAATGTCCAACCTATATTTACCTTGATGCAGCTTGAGACTGTGTCCTCTGGTTCTGTCAGTTGCTGCCTGGAGAAAGAGACCAACCTCAATGTTTGTTTCTGTTCAGTTGTGTTATTACAACTATGGAGCAATTAGGTTTTTTTTCTACAAGTGAGTGTGAATTGAAGCACTCTACATTAGAGGAAGACATTTAATTTATCTGCTGAATCTGTGATCTGCACCTATCAGTTCTGAATGACTTTGTTTCCAGAACTGCTTGGAAATCAAGGAAATGGGTGGTGTAAGCTGTATAACATAACTGGTTCCAAAGGAGTCTCTGTTTGGAAGCTGTGTGTTCCAAAGTTGTAGGTTCACTTGCAGAAGGCTCTTTGAAACCTGCAGTTGACAAAGGTCCTGAAGTCCTTGATGTAATTAAATATGCAAAATATCTCATATGAATGATTTCCATACCCTTGCAGAACTTTTTTTAATCACTGAGCCCTTTTGCAGCATAGGCTCCTGTCAATAGGGGACAGGTTGGAAGTTGGGAGGTCAGGACACTAACACTGCATGTGGTGCCCTGAAATGCATTTCACAGTTGTAACCACAATATTAAATACAAACTCAAGACAATTCTTGGCAGATAAATGATTAATCACTGCTCTGGGGAAAAAAACCCCATCACTAGATATTTTAGTGGGCAAGTCCACTGGACTTAGATTTTTCCATTTCAAAAAGAGGAAGAATTTTATCTCTGCCTAATATTTCCTTTCATCTTCATTATACAATTCTTGTAAAAAACAGTAAGTGCAGAAAGAATGTTGCAGAATACAGTTCTATTTGTATTTGGATGTAGGCAGTCATCAAATGCTGTCTCTCATTCCTGTGTGACCCAGAGAGATGTGGAAGATGGATTTATTTAATTGGGAAATTGAAGGCTAATCTACATATGGAAATTCACAAGTGGAAATGTATATGCCTGAATATTTGGAATGGCTATTCTGGTGTGTAGCCCTGTGTAGACAGACTTAGATTTGAATTAATACTGCAGCAGTTAGTGAAATCAAATCTAAATCTAGAGAATAAAACAATGAAAGGAGCCCTTTAACAGTGCAAGTAGAGATGTAGCAAGAGTGCAAGTAGAGATGTAGCAAGAGCACAAGGATCTTTGAGGTACGTGTGCTTTGGCAAAGACACACGTTGTCATCTGTGAACCCAATATGAGAAGTTAAGGTTAAAAATCCTCTTAGATATCCACTCCTTTGATTGTTCTGTATATGTTGAGTGAACAGAATATTTTCAATTTAGAGGAATACTTTGTATTTACAACTTCAGGTGTTTCTTCAGGTAATGATGTATTTTATATTACTAGTGCAGCAAAGTGACTCTGACATTGGACTCGATCCTTGTGGGACTCTTCCAAATCAGAATATTCTGTGATAAACATTTGTTACTTCTTGAAATGCATGTTTATTGAAATCACAATTATACCTAGAAATCCCAATGTCTCTAGATCCCACGAGTTCTGTGTGTCTGGAGATGTCTTTATTCAAATGTGAGGGGGTACAGATAAATATAACTCATACTAAGTGCTATTAAGAATTAGATGTTGAAAATTGGCGTATGAATAGCACTAGTCTGTAAAATTAAAGAGCTAATATGGTAATAATTCACATCTTAGAAATCAATATAATCAGTTAAATATAAAATTGTTTTAAATAAATGGTAAAGGAAGAGCAGACACCTGACAGTAGGGGCTATTAATGCAAAGGAACAAACAAGATGCTTGAAGGAAATTATTTTTGCAAAAAAAAAGTGAATTATTTGTTAAAAATCAGTAAGCAGTTTAGTTTTTCTTTACAGTGCACAAGGTTTAAGTTATGTTTCTCATGTCACAATCGGAAGTAATTGACAGTGGAGTATTTGCACTGTGGGACCACATCAGCCCGTGAACTCTTTGCAAAAGTGAGTCAAAAGACATATTACAACAAATTAAGTTTGGCTTGTGAGAAAATATGGTCTAAAATTGTGACTGAATTTAAACTGAAAAACTTTTCTAAGCAAGTGTTTTATTGAGGAGATATAATTTAGGATGTCTTGTTTACCTTCAGTTATTTAATTTTTTTTAACAACCTACCTGCATTGTTTCTGACTTTCTCAGAAGCAGAGACTTGAAACTTTCACATTCTTACAGGACCATTTGTATTTACTAATATGAGGTTTGTATACAGCTCCCTTCATTATTGAAACTATAGCATACCACTTAGGGTACTGTTTCATAAATATTTTGGTTCCCCTCTGATTTCCCCTCTTAGCTTAATTCTCTTCTGATTTCACCTCTTATTGAGGGTGGCTTGTATAAATTTAGGTGATGACTTCATTTGGACCAGTGTACACATCACTTTCAAGATGAGGTTGTATTCCACCCCCCACCCCCAATTCCACATTCCATAAAATAGCAATCCTTGTGGCTTCTACCCTGAGACAAACATTTCCTTTTTCCCTCTAGACAGTTGCTACTCCCCTTCATTGGGAAACCATATTCTGTTCATAACAGCAGTGATATGAGCCTCTAATGGTATCTTAAAGTGTGTTAGAAAATACAAATGCTGGCATTTGATAAAGAACTCTTCTGGATATTGTTGAATAACCAAAACCATTGGGGGAAAAAAGCTCAGAATTTTGCACAGTGAGGGTATTTGTTCTGAATTTTATCTCTCAGTTGCTATAAATAATAACCATTTTCATAATAGATGACTTGCAGTCTGTAAAAGCAGGTCATTCCAATTATTACCTTCTTCCTGTTTCAATGGCAGGAGATTTTTAGCAGCCAACAGCATTGCAGGCATTTCTAGGTGGATGTGACCACTTCATGGATGCAAGATACGGGGATGGCTCCACTGGGGTATAGGAAGATTTGTGTCCTTTGGCAAGGCAGAATTTGAAAGGCCAAACCAACAAAAAAAACCCTTGGGTTTTGTAGCCCCATTCCTGCCTCCCACCAGCTTGCCTGGAGCACAGGTTTACTACACTTGTGTGTGATGTGAGCTGTCAAGTGAACATTAAAGGGATGGGGAGAACAGCACTTGAGAAGTTTCTTCTTTGGTTGACAGAAGTCTAGGGGAGCAGAACAGCCTGTTGGACCTGCTCACTGACCCCAGCTGGTCTCTGAAATTTGGGTTGTCACAAGCAGTCCATGGGGTGTAGGTTGGCAGTTGTCACGTGCAGCTGTGGTGACAGCACAAGCAGCAGAAGCTTTCCCACACAGACACTCTGGAGACCTGTTCTTACAATTAGCTGTTGATTAGCTACCTACTCACAAGGCAGGCTGATGTATCTCCCTGGATGCATTCCATATTTTTCATTTTGCAGCTCATACTGTTGTCTTGGAATTGACCGGAATTTTGGGATAATTAAAATACAGGCATATACTCACATAAAATGGTAAGGAAAGCAGACCATTGCAGGCCTGCTGATGGCAATGAGAATCCATATGAGCTTGAGGTTTCATTTTTCTCCACTCTTGCAAGATTTAAGTCAGAATGTTTAGGTCAGGACATTTAGAAGCAAGCTAGGCATCTTGATTCAGCCTCCCTAAGAGAGTACTTGTTTTACCAGAGATGTTGTTTGAAGCATTCTTGGGTATGTGATACCACTTTTGAATTTACTGTCTGTTCACTGAATTACACTTGCCTGTTTGTTGTTTTTTTTTTTTTTTTCATTTGTTTGGTTGGTTTTGTGTTTTAATGCAAGTAAATAATGTGTGCTTAATATGTTTTTCCTAGCATCATCCAGAGATTCTGGGGAAGGGAATTAATTTTATTCATCAGGCAGTGCATTTTTTTCTGGTGGTTCTGCAGAGTCCTTTTTACTTTTAGGAACAGACACTTGCTGCTTCCTTCCTGTACCTTGACTGGTTGAGTATGGCTAGGTTTGTTTATTTTCTTTTGCAGAATGCCTTCCATTTGGTACTCCAACAGCATCTGTTCTCTCATTTTCAGTATCAGTAACAGTGTACATTACCAGACTGGGGCTTGGCTGAAGCTGTCTCCTTCAGGAGTGGAGCCTGCCTTGCCAGTGGAGATCACTGCCACCATTCCATTACCCTGACTGAAGCCTTTGCTCCTTAAGCCTCAGAATAGCAAGCCAGAGAGGTGGAATAATTTAAATTGCTGCCTTGTTTCATTCCTCTTCTAAACATGGAAATCGGAGCCTGCAAACATTCAAAAGATGAAACATTGGCACAGACGTGGTAATTTCTGTGAAACTGCAGATGTTACTACTTTGTTATGAAACTACTGGGAGCTTCAAGAATTATTGTAACAATTCCTGTGACTAAAAAGCATGTAATGGCTATTTTATTGTGCTGATGATTGCTTTTGCACTTCAGAGCCTGCTTGGAATGGTCACGTAATTAAAATAGTTATTATTTTCTTTTAAATTAGAAGAGGACTTCCCTCATACTTGCATGATGCCTGACTTGCACCAACAGACAAAAGGAATTGAGTGCCCAAATGCTGTCTGTATTTCAGCCTCTTAGTTATTGCTCTAAACCATGTTTTCAGATGGTGCTCTGTGGTAAATTACAGCAAGCACATGTAACATTCTCCGTGCTCTGTACATTTTCTAACATCCCAAATTTCTGAATTATGCATATTGTCCCTAAAGCAGCCACTGACATTTGCTCTTTTATCCCTTTTGAACTTTTTGCATCATGTACAACAGTGTATGAATTTGTTAGGAAAAATCATCATCCTTTTTAATTTCCTATGACCTCTCTAGCACTGTAACCCTTCAAACTCCTGATTGGAAATGCTGTAGATCTTGAATGTAGTTTTGGCCATTGTCACAGATCTGCATGCTGCCTCTGGGCAGCAAATGGAGATTCAGTGCTCTGAAGTTATGTAGGGATGCTAAATAATGAACCAGCAATTAAGCAATAATATTTTGTTTGCAGTGTAGTCTGTGCAACTCAGAACATCAATTTTCAGTCTGTTATCCATGAGTAGATTAGATTACATTATATTAGTTTAAATTGAGAACTGTTGCTTTGTGTTAGCCCTGGGCATGACTATAATGTTGAACTTGTTAACTTTAATAAAGGTAGCTTTTAAACCCCAAAAAATGGTGCCAGAGGTAAGATACTGATGTAGGCATGATGCTGATTCCTGTGTTTAGACAGAAGAGCTTATTGTCTATGTATTCAGGATTTGGAAAAAGATTTTCTTCTGCTTGGCAAGCTTGCTTCAAAGTACTGCTAATGCTAACTCTGGCTTCACTGTGTTCTGTCACAATCTGGTAGCCTGGGATTTGTAAAGCTGTGCCTATGAGATTGCTGATTACACTGGGAAGAGAAGGCAGTCCAAAGCTAGCTGGAATAGTGTTTGCTGTCATTTGGGAATTTGCTTTATTAAGGCATGGGGCTTACTCCCTTTGTTGTTGACGCTGAACAGAAATTGAGAGTAGGTCTCTAAGCTAATTTATTGTCTGTCCTTGAAACCAGATGTTTATTCCAGTTTGGAGTAGAGGCTTTCCTATCTGAGTCTGCAAGCTTTTCTTCCTTCATTTTTCCCCCGCTGATACCAATCTCTACTGCTCTGTGCATGGCTTCCACCCTGTCCCTCTGTGTCTGTCGCCTCTCCATTCCAAGTGCCAGCTCCTGTAGGTCTGTACTTCTCTTCCTCTCAGAAAGAGCTGAGCAACCTTCTGCCACAAAGGTTTCAGACCATGGAAGTACAAACTGCTCTCTTTGTCCACTACATCCTGTCAGATTAGCAGCTTCTGATTGATAGTGATATTGCCAAGTATGAAAGAAGCAGCTTTTCCCCAGGAGCTGTGAAATCCCATGGCTGTAAGGGACTTCATCATGGGCTGAAATGAGCTGATGGCCACCACCACAGGATACATGAAAGTAGTTTGCTTCTGGTTTTTTTGTTCCTCTTCTGCAACTGATTGCTATGGACATCATTCTGATTCTGAGAACACAGCAGGCATTGAGAAACCTATCCTAATGTCCTGGAAAATGCCTCATTAATCCAGCCAGCCATTTTTAGGCCTTTTCCTGCAATACTGAACTTAAGCATTGCACTTACCTTGTTGTAATTGCAAAATTTCTTCCTTGGTTGCTGCATGATTTTAGGAGCTGATGCTTCATAAGTTACCGACGCACTGCCTCAGTTGCCCAATGTCCACCGGCTAGCTCTAGCCCCTCAGAGGCAGCTGCCGTGTTTGGCCTCTCCCCGTCTAGCACACCTGTCTCAGGTGGCAGGGGTGGAGGTTCTGGCTGTCCACCCTCGCAGGGCGACGGCACAGCAGTTGGACGCCAAGGAGTGATGAGGCGAAGGGAGAAGAAAGGGAAGGTCCACTCTGAGGTAAATCCAGCAAGAAGGTGTTTATTTGGGATAGGGGTCCACAGAGTGACACAGAGTGGCAGATTACAACAGTTTATAAAGGAGGGTGTGAACAAGGGGGCAAGGAAATATAACAACCAATTGGGCTAGCTCAGAGGAGGGGAATAGGGAGGGATTACACTAGACAGGGACCAATGGATACAGAGGAGGGGAGTGGCTGGGCCACAACAGCCACTGGGGCCTCGAGGAGGGGATGATGGACACTGAACATACTGGAAGGAAAGGCAGGGTCTAAGGAGGATTGACAACTACTGTGAGGGGAATTGCTGACTCATGAGGAGGATTGACAGGTGGGGAAGGCTGGGTTTTGAGGGACAAACAAGTACATATAAGGGAGGAACATGCCCAAGGGGCAGGGTTTAGGGGATTGACAGGGAGCCCTCAGGAGCAAAGGGCAGGAAAAGAGGGGACAAACAAGTTCGAACCATTACATAAATGGGGGAAACAGGAACAAACCAACTTCAGCTTACAAACATAAAATCCAAATACAGCAAAGTTTAAAACAAGCACCACAACAAGTTACCAGAGGTAGAGATGAGGTAGAAATCTTAGATCCTGCTAACATATCGGGCTAGACAAAGCCTTGCTTGCTTGTCATAGTGATTTACATGGTATTGGTCTTTTGCCCTAGAGAAGCACTTTTTTCCTGTTTGAGAACAGGTCTCAGACTTTAGTTCAATGTAGATTTCAGAGCTCCTCTGCTGAGCTAATCCCTCATTGCATTGTTTTGGAGCTGTTAATTGATGATAATTCTGGATGCCTAACACATTTTGTTTGAGGATTTCTAAACCTTTTCTTGGCAGACTCAGAGACACTGGTTGATGTGGGGAGTGGTTTTGGGGAAGCAAAGGGATTGGAAGGCAGAAGAAGCCGTTTCTCTTCTGTGTGCAGTGGTGCCATAAAAAGCAAGAGCTGGAAAGGGTGAGAGAGTGATTGTTCCTATCCCCCTCTGCACCTGCCAGGCTTTCACATTTGAAGAGTGTGATGCAGAAGCAGAACTCCATCTGCTGATGTTCCCTTTTATGTGAGATAGCCCCTCAAAGAAGGGGATCTTACATAAATGCCTTTGTTGACCTGTGTTTCTGTGTATGTGTGATATCATATCTGTAGACATGTTGTTAACTACTGCATAGAAAAGGAAAAGTGAGAAATCAAATCAGTTTCAGGGCTGGAGAAAGTAAGCATTCCATTTAATTGTATTCAGGTCATAATTTCTAAGCAAGGTTTAGCATCTTCACAAAACTTGGACGAAGATCACTTGGAAAATGATGAATGAACCAAATGAAGCTTGGTTTTTCTTCATGTTGAACTTGGATGGCAGAGGGAACAAAGTTAGACTATGTGGTGTTGGCTGGTAAGAAGGGAAATTTCAAGGTCTGTCCCCACAGGCATAGGTATTTTTTTCTGTCTGAAAGGATTCTGATACTCAGCTTAGGGGCAAAAGATGCTCTTCTGTTTTGGTTTGAAGTGGTGTCTAGGGAAGAGGAAAACAGTGTTGGCAGCGGCTTCATTTGCTTTGAGCATTATGTCTGTCTGTTCCCTAGAGAACTCATTAATTTTTAAGGCTGTGGCAGCAATAGGCTAACTGGATACAGTAGTGATACCCTGATGGTTTGAGATAGTGCATTCATCCTTTTGGGATAAGCAGTTCTGCTTCCTTAAGAGGTTGTGTGGCACCCCAAGATCACTGGGTCAGTCTAACCTGAGAAGGCAGCTGTTTAGCAAACAGGAAGATGCTATTTGGTATAATAATATATTATACCAAATATATATTTTGGTATAATGGAACAGTTCTCTTCTTTCTTTGGAAAGAAGAGAACTGTTCTTTTTAGAGCATTGTCTGGTCTCTGAATCCTCTGAAGACTCATTTGCCCTAAACTCCACCTGTTTGTAGAAAAGGGGTTTATGCAAGAAGGTCAAGCTCTTGCCTGGTGGTTTATGCTGGGGGGACAGCAGTGTGTGAAAGACAAGGTTCTGAGTTACATTGATTTCTCCTCAGTAATTGCTAATCAGGATGAGTGGTGTTGACTTACATGGTCTTAATGTTGTGAATGGATAAGATTTTCAAACCTGGATATGTTAAAGGTGGTCATGTTTCAGGTACAAGTATATATGGTCCTTTTGTAGCTTGTAATGTCCAAATACTTAACAAAATCAAGTAAAATTAAGACAACACTGGCCTACTGTGGGAAGTCTTAGGGTAGGGAGCTCCTGAGTCCTGACCTAGGAACTGAGTTGTTGTACCCAACTTCCTTTCTTAGAAAAGACATAGCAAACTGCCACTGCCTTCTGAGGCACAGCCTGGACTCTGTGAGAAACATGTGGCTTTTTGAAATGGGTAGGTGCTTCAAAGGGGCAGTAATCAGTGCTGAGCTGGCAATGAACAAGCACGGGAGGCTGTGGCATGGCCCTGGAGCCTCGATACCTGTTTGTTGTCACCTGTTACACAGCCACAATGATGGGGCAGGATAAAATGGGGATCCTTGTGTGACCCACTCTTGGGGCTGGTGGTCACAAGTGGGACAGAGCTGGCTGCAGCCGAGGCCTGAGGCACTCCGTGGGCAGTTCTTGGGTACACGTGCACAGCTGTGAAGGTACCAGGAGTGTTGAAGGTTGCAGGAGGCACTTAGGACTGTGAAGGATGGAGGCAGTCTACTGATGGACCTCCATTTGGTCCACACTGAAAGCACTTAGTGGCTTTACTTTGAGCTTACCATCCTTACTTTTAACCCTCCTGGCCTTACTTGAGTACTGAGATGATTTAATGCAGATTTGGATGGTCATGAAGTGCCTCTGTCTGCCCTGTCCATTCTCTTAACAATGTCTAATGCTGCTTCCTCTCTTCCTCTCTGCACTACAGCAATCTATTTCCAAGAACTGGAAGTCAGAAGCATGCAGTCTGTTCCAGCTGATGGGGCTGGAAACTGTAGGGGCTCCAAATCGGATGCTATATAGGTTCTAGTTAAAAAAACAATGCCAAGATACCATGGGATACTAGAAGTATCAAGGGGAGAGTAATGCTCCATCTAATGCAAATTATAGCCAGGGTGTAAAGCTCTTATATGTACTGTATATTTCATCATGTTTGCAGGTTTATAGTGCTTATCTTCTGGGCCCTGGACTGTAAACATCATCGGCCCTGTGATGGAAGAAAGATCAAGCTCTTTAATGCAAGAATAACAGAGGAAATATAGATGGACAGTGATCCACAGAAACAGCTTTGTGCTTTGAAACCCAGGGATGTAAATGTGTACTCAGACACTGGGGACCCTTCGTTCTTTGGGGGGATGCTAGCAACTCGTGTCCCACTGAGATCAGACTCAAGGGCACTTACTACCTGCAGGATTCAGCCTTAAATGCCTGCCAAAATATTTTCTGCCTTTGAAACTTGTAATGATTTGGATCGTCTCCTTTTTTTTTTTTTAATTTTAATTTATTTTTTATTTTTAAAATTAAAGCATTAAAAACAATCTACTGTGGCACTAACACTTCCTCCCCACCTCCCTCCCAGACTCTTTCTTCCTAGACTGGAACCCTGTATATAATTTTTCAGTAAGTTCCAGGTTTGTTTTGCTAACATATGAGGGATTTAAAATCTAAATGCTGGCAAAACCTTAACTAGCCTATTGCAAATGTGTCACTATTCATTAAGGGCTCTCTAGGGTGCAGTATGTTCCTTGGTGGATTGGCTTCCTGGAAATTTAATGGCAGTTTGTGAATTGGCATCCAATTTTGTTTTTAGTCTATCTCCTGCTAGTATAGAAAGCAATTTTGGTTCTGATAATTTGAGATAGTCTGTTTTGCTTTGCTTTACTTTCATGTTGTACTTTAGGCAGGAGGATGAGTCAGCTGGTGTGATCTTTGAGAAATAGTAAAGAAAGATTTCTTTGAGTCCACTTACTCTTCTAGAAATTAAGCAAGATATTTATGCTCAGCCTTCAGTAACCAGCTGAGTTCCTATCTCACCTGTTGGTGAAGCTCAGTTAAGTTCAGAAAAGGCACCTGACACTTGTGTGTAATTCTAGCTTTATTTCTTTCCAGTAATTTTATGGGGGTTGAGATAAGAACTATAAGGTGCTGTGGGATTTACTTAGTTCCTGGTACATCTGGAGGGGAGATTATTTTGCTTCATCACATTAAAGTGTTGAATTGTTTTTATTGTGGCATGCTACAATATTCTGCAGTACTTATACAATGTCCATACAGCATTTTTGTGCAATAACTTTCTATATAACTTCATGTATGGGCGTAGTCATTCTGGAATAGTTGTTGTTTAAATATTCATCCTTTTATACTGTGACATAACTTGTATCTGTAGACAATGTCATAAATGTTGCATAGTTTTGAGGAGCTCTAGCTGTAAGACCCAAAGTGACCTGTGTGGAAGAAATTATTTTGTGTTGAAATGCTTAGAGAAAATGTCATCTTTTATAAGATCAACCCCCCTTAAAAATTACCTTTACTATTTTGTTTTCAGCTTATTTCTTGTAAAATACTTTCCAGTTACTCTGCTCTTTGTTACTTTTCTGACCTGTACTCTGGCTCACCAGGGAGCACACAGGCAGGCATACACCTTCTCTGAATCAGTTAGAATTTCATGACCAGGGCTGCACCACTTGGATTGAGATTCCTGTGAGTGGGAAGGGGCATCTTTATCCATAACTTAACCACATCAGTGGTTAAGTTATGGATAAAGAAAGGGCAAAGTTGTGGCTGTGAACAGAAGTGGATGCAGATCAGAGTAAAACTGGTAAAAGGGTGACAGGCCATGTGACTGGGCAATATCTCTTGTTTTCATATCAAATTTCTCTGATGCAACTGCAGTCTGCATCACAAGTGTCAGTGCTAATGGCCAGAATGTGTTTGCACTCTCTGTAGCCTCCTAGAAAGATGACCTTGAACGATTGTGTGGATATTGCTGGGGTTGTAAGACTGGACTCAAAACTGACTCTGTGGATCTGGTATATTATTAATACTCTTAGGAGTCCTAGGCAGAGGAATGTAGTAATTTCGGTGCTTGCTGTTGTGCTTTGTGAAATCTGGTGAGAGGGAATTAACCTTACTGTGTGAAGACTGAGAGCTAAGGAGGCTATTGTGACCACTTGTAGTGGCAGGCTCTGTAGCAGAGCTTTTGTCTGTTATGTGGGAGACTTAGGTTTCATCAGTGGAGAATTTAATTTCCTCGTTTCACAGAGGCTGGATTTTTACAGAACTGTAACTCTGTGTATCTTGCAGAATCTGCATGAGAGCAGAGCTGATTTGTGTTGAGACAGATCTCCCACACGGCTGTGAAAACAAGTGCACAAATTCAGAGTGGCTGGGTGTAAATCTGAAGTAACTGTCATAGAGATTGATGTTCTCTCTAGGAGTTAATCTAGATTTACATCAGGGAAACTGTGACCAGAATCTCACAGGATTCATCTTCACTAGACTTTAGTAGCTCACTAAATTAATTGCTAATTAACTTGAGATGGTTGATTATTGTGGATGCTTCCCACATATTTCTTCTTACTGTCATCAAATTTAAAGACAGAGCTCCACTAGATCAGACCAGATCTTACCTGTTCTGAACTCCTGCTTGTCAAATACTGTTCCCTTCAGCTAGATATGAACACTGAGCACAGTCAGCAGACATTACACCAAGGAAGTACCTGCAGTACACTGCAGTCCTCGGGAATCTAAAGTTGTGCACATTTGGGTCAAAACCAGTGGTGACACAGCAGCCCATATTGCTGAAGGCAGTTAGAATAAGCAGGGGTTTAGAGAGATCCTGCAGGATAGTCCCAGATTACTCTTGAAGGCTGGCCTTGCCAGTTTCTGCAGTGGAGTGGAGCAGTGTGAGACTTCTCCCTGATGTAAGTGCAGTAGTCAGTGTGAAGTGGTTTCACCACTGAGATATCCAAGCACCGGCATGAGCTACCGTCACTCAAAACACTTCTCTTGCGTGTCAGAAAGCAGGTGCTTTGGTGCTTTGTTAATTTTATACAAAGGAGGTTGTAACGTGAAGTATCTCACAGTAAAATACAAGTTCACAGTATTCAAGCACATTGGGAGGCAAATGGCCAGAGCTATTCCTTCAAAGTCTGACAACATTGAGGCACCTTTACTCTTCAGATTTCACCATCAACATGACACTAAAAAAGCACACCTTTCTTGAATGTGTTTTGTATAGCTCAAATGAAATTGGCATCCCAAAAGGATGGGGTGTCTGATCCTGCTGTACTGTGGGCAATGAAGTTTTATGACAGCCTTACTTGAAAATTAAATTTAGGTTCTGTTCCAGGCCCCTCCAGACCAGAGGCAGAGCAGGACAGTTAAAGCAAACCAGCTTGAGAACCTCTCATGCCATTGAAAATAGTGAAAAGATCTGTGCCAGGGTTGAAAGCAAAACTAAATTAGGCCTCTATTCAATAAAAAATCCTTATTGTTAAATAAAAATGTTGTTAGGTCCCAACAGAGAACGTGTCTAAACAGTATAAATTTAAAAGTTGCCCTTTCCTTTACAAATGTGCTTAACAACCTCCCAGTCCTTGGGCTTCACTTTGAACTGGTCTGCCTCCCAGCAGCCAGCAGTTTGAACTGGGAGGGCCTGGTGATGCTGCCTGGTGAACCTGCAGTGAAGATGCAGGGATACAATAAATGGGGGATCATCTTCCCTGCCTGCATGCCAGAAGGAAGGCACAGTGCCAAGCAAATATGCGCATGAGATGACTAACAGCTCCCACACTGCCAGTGTAGGCAGGGAATATGCAATGCAGCCACATACGTGTCTCAGCACCATGCCGGCTGCTTTTTAGTCTTAATGTTTGGTTTTGTTTTTTAAATAGGAGTTCAGATCTTTGAGCAGGATGTTTATCTCCATGCACAGAAAACAATATGTTCATAGCTTTTAATATATGATCAAGTTTTTAGAATGACCAGCTGATATATCTGTTGTGAGTGACATTAGAATTTCAAGTAACTGCTATAAATGTTCTCTAGGATGGCTGTGCATATCGTGTAATTTTCTGAGTTTACCTTTATTTAGTGTCTAGATAATAGCTTTTTTAAGAAAGTGAGAAATTTTTTTACAGTGGGAATATTGTTTTAAAGTTTTGTATTTAATGTTTGGGTTCCTATTTAATTTTTTATTAATATTTTTGCCCTGATTGAATTTTGATCACTCTTCTTTGGGTAGAATTGGTGGGAGGTGTTCACAAAAATCATTATGCTGTAACAAAGGAGTTGAATTTCATTTGATACTTGCTTAGCCTTAGTTTTACAAGGTACATGTGGATGTACAATGAGCTGAACCCCCAGGGAAGTCCTGTAAATCCCTGTAAGCAGACTGCAGTTCACCTTAGAATTTAATCTAGCAGTGAGCTTCCGCTGAAGAGGGTCCCCTTTTCTTTCCCCCAGTGATACCTAATCCACACCCCACCCAATTAGTTCATTTTCTGTCAATTCTGCAAGCGGAAGCAGCCTTGTTGCTGCACAGATAGCTAAGACAGGGGGATAGGATGCAGTAGAGAAAACTGAACAGGATGAAACAAACCCCTGTCTTTCTGCAGCAGTGAAAGGTTAGATCATGCTAAATGCAACACATAGTGAACCTCAAGTGTTGATGGTTTGGATGGTGGACTCATACAAATTCTTCAAGAAATATTAAGGACCCTCTGAGCTAAGAACTCTACAACCACAGAATGGTAGGCAGCTTCTTGAACTGAATCTGAAAAAAATGGAGAAACAGGAATCCAAAGACAGACTCTCAAATCACTGAGATACAGAGCTGTGGCCTCACAACCAGTGTTCAATGAACAAATCTCTCTTGTTCCCAGAGCTAAAATTTCCTCAGGTTTATCATGCTTTTTACTGACATCTCATAAGGATACAGTATTGTGGAAAGTAGACTTAGAGTACAGGTGGAGAAGAACTGAAGTCCTCAGATGTTTTCCACTACATGCTCTCATTGACAGTGGCAGAATCTATGAGTACCTATTTACACTGAGTAACTGCCTGATGACAATTTTTGAGTTTAAGGAGGAACAAAGCCCTATTTCCCTTATAGAGCTATTCAGTAGCCTGTGTAATATGGATTGGTCTCTATTTACTCTATTTTAAATGCCAGTTTCTTCTTTCTCGATCTCTGAGATGGCATCCAGGTCCCTCACCCCTCTTATGTTGGTTTTGCCAGTAAAAATTGCTCTTATTTGGACTAGAAGTTAGGAGGGGTTGTGTGGAATGACTGGGATGGCAGTCCTTGGATAGTCTGCATTATATGAACTGTGCTTTCCACCCAGGTGGTTAATTAAACTTGGTCTTCAGATCCCAAGACAGAAACCACTTATGTGCACACTTCATTTTAATAATGTTTTTCTGTTCCTCTGCCCCAAGAGTCTTAGCCCTATCTTCTCCTTTGTCCATTCTCAAGAGGGAGAAAAGGGAATGTAAGGACAAAAGGAGAGTGTGTGGCTCCATGTAGTCTCATTTTGGGCAAATAAGTCTTGTCTGAGGGTTGTAGATTGAGTGAGAGCATATCTTACAACATGGCTTTGGATTGTCTGAATGATGCGTCCTTTGGAATAGGTGCTATATCCTTCCCAGAAGAGAGAAAAAATGAATGGTAGCAATAAACCGTTTTATCATTCTGTGTTCCACCCTCTGCAATTGCATTACTGTGATGATGCTCCTGCAATTTAACCTGCTTTGTTACCCTGTCAGTGCAAGGGTATGTATACAGATAATTGTGTGTACAATTTCTACTTGCATCTGGGTAGGCCATGTCGTTGTTTTCAGCAAGAATTAACTTGGTAACTTAAAAACTTGGGATTTTCCTCATACATAGCACAAAATAAAGTTACTCTTGGTTCCATGCAGTCTGAATGTGCTTCTGGGTATTTGCTACCAGAAATTTGGCGATTGCTTCTCAGTCCTCTGTGACACATCCTCTAGGGGTGTCACACAGCTCAAAATCAGGTGCCGAAATCTTCTCTTAATATGGAGCCTGATTTTGCTGGCACTTTTGCATGAGTGAGTGCTCCTGTGACTGGTTTTAGCTGCTTGTGTCAGAATAACAAAGGACACACCAGAGTTTCAAAAGGAAGGTCATGCAGTTGCATTGCCTTTATTGTTTAATGTGAGTTGCTTTCTGTAGAACTACTTGGCCTTGAAGGTTTTCCTTGTAGTCAAGGGCAGATGGAATTATGTCTTCTACATCAGTGTATAGTAGGTGTAAAATGCTGCCAGATCTCAGCATTGTTTTCACATCAGTTTTGCACTGATAATAACTGCAACGTGTAAGTTAATTGAAAATAAGCCTTTATGCATTTTCAGAGGCAGGAGTGATTCCCTGCTTCAGTGGTATTTTTCTTTGATCATTCACATGCTGTTGGAGAGACAGAAAGAGAGAACATATTAAGACGGGTATTTCTTTCACCAGTGTAAAACTACATCTGTCCCCAAATTAAATTATGGGGAAAGAGGAAGCAGAGGAGAAATGCTTGAGTTTAGAGGCAGTATAAAGAACAGAATTAAGTGTGGAGTCTGGCAAGGCACCTGCACTGAATGCAGAACACAACAGTAGAAAATAGTTTAAGAGGCAACTCTCTCTTTATAGAGGAGTATAGAGCTTCAACATTAATTCTTATTCATTTGGCCTCTCTATAAATGTTGTGATACCAAGTTCATTGTATATAGTGTGCAAAGAAAAGAGTTTTATACCAGTATTTGAGTATTGTGGTGAACTGCAGGCACTAAGGGAGGTCAAAGAAAGCATTTGGGGCTACTGTCATTGTAAACATTGTCTATGCTAAAAACTAGGTGTGATTGGGTTACTTTGTGTCAGCTGAACTACAGTAACTAAATGTAAACATTCTTACTCTACTCTTTCAAAAGCGCAAGCCACTTCTGGCTTGAATTTTAGCTCTTGTCTTCTGCTTGCATTGGACTGAGGGCATGCAGAGTTAATTACATTTCCACTTAGCAGAAGTGATAACCTTTGCTTGCTGGGGCAATCTGTTCAGATACCAGAGTCCTTCAGGTCAAGAAAAGAAGTGGTGTATAGAGAGGTATAACATCCTTTATTAGATCACTAATAAAGTGCAGTTTAGGGATGTAATTTGACCTTCAGTAGTGAGCCAAAAGATGTGAAGTCCCTTACAAAATCCAGTTACTCCTTGTTTCTGCACCTCCTGGCAGCTCTGCTGGAGGGACATGAGCGCATTGCAAACCCTGTTTCTCGGGAGCTGTTGCACACAACTGGCAATTATGTCATTGACAAGTTTGAGGGGCAGTGAGGGTGCTGATGGTAGACTCTGTCCACACATCTTTTTTTCATGGTGCTTTTAAGTTGTTTTGAGTAGCACCTGCTCTGTAAAAGAAGGCTGATATCCTTTGGGACTTGCCTGCCAGACATCTTTTCTGGTTTGAGCTTGGACAGAAGAAATCACATCAGAAAACTAACTTAATAAAAACATCTATCTGAAAATAATTGGTTGTCATATTTTCCTGGGAAGGAGGGAGAGGTGGCTAAGTGGCTGTAAAAGTATAAATACCATCTGTATGATATATTCTTAGTTTTTTATGGTTTTAGGAATAACTTTTCGATTATGTTTGGAGACACACTGGGTTCACAGACAGTAATTCTTATTCTTGGACTTACATACTGTGTTTGTATTACTACAAATGAAAGAGACAGCATGTATCCAGGCCTTTACAGCCAGTTTCATCCCTTAGTAATCCCTTGTCCTGGGTAGGAGAGGATTGCTTAGTGCTGAGATGTGCTATATTGCATCAGCTGATTTTTTGACAAGTGCCTCATACATTACTCTGCTGTTTTGCTTTTACCTAGATGCTGTCTTCTTGTATACTGGTGTCTTCTAAGAATGTGACTTACTTTTAAATATGTTCTTCTTTAACATACAAATGTGCTGCTCTATATGCAGTGGTCACCTCATGTCCCAGTGTCAGAGATAAAGTCTGCATATCTAAATAATCTTGGATTTATTAGCCTGTTCAGAACCTGTTCTAGTCAAAGGATTTCAACAGACCTCTGTAGGAGAGGACGCTTTTAGAGTAAACTCTTTAAACTCTTGTTCTTAGGAGACTTCTTGACTGGTTTGTGAGGCACAGTGTATTGGCATCAATATAAAGAGTTCTGTTTGTCTCTGCGGACTTTGGAAGAGACTGAATGAACTGGCCTGATGTTCGCAGTGCAAGATCCTTTAGAAGTAGATGACAGATCACATAAGCCTTGAAGGCAGAGCACTTTATAATCCAGTCAAAAAAGGCATCTCCAGCCTCTGCCTCAGCTGATTGTGTGAGGGAGTAAAAGGTCCTTGCAGTTTGTTAGGGGTGAATTTCTTTCCACCTGCCTGCATGACCCTCTTTGCCCATGTTTTGGCCATGCTTTTAGTGGCATGTTGGGCACATGGTCCCTGAGGTTATGATATTCTGTTCCAAATTATGTGTTCAGTTAGCCCCACTGCGTGATAGGTATGACACATTCAACAGTCCTTCACAAATAAAGGCTTTTGCCTTGTATTCAGACCTTTAAGCTCTCTTGGAGATTTTGGTGAAATGGGGAGTTGGGATTTCAGCTGAAGGCTTTTTCAATTGGGTGCAGATGGCTTCTAAGGGAGCTTAGTTTATGGATTGCCTCCTTTTCCTTAAATATTAAAACATGTTATGGTAGATACCCTTTGGTTCTGGTAGATTGAAGTTCCTTTGTGCAGGTAATAAGCAAAAGCACGTTCATCAATAATAATATGGCAATATATGTCATCTCCTTTCCGTGATTCACCTTGCCACACACATTAGTGGATTGACTCTTTCTTTATGGATGAACAGCTCATCATGGTCTTTTAGAATTTATTGTCAAGAAGAATTGTGTATAAAAGCCCTGAATGGTTCTTAGACATATGATAGTGTTAAAGCTTAGATGTTTTCCTTTATTTTTCAGGATTCTAGTGCATGAAGGACGTAAATGATAATCCCAGAGGACCATCTGTCCTGGAGCAGGCATTGGAACCAAGTTACTATGTGACTGAAAGGACTGAGTGCAAGTCAGATGGTAAGTAAGACAAGGAAGATGAGATATATCATACTTTCACTTCAGTTGAGATGAAAAACACCACCATACACTCTTTCAGAACTTATCCTAATTTTCAGGTTTTAAGTGTTTTGCAAAGCCCAGTTAGCATGGAAGGCAGTTTTTGCTGTATCTTTTCATGGTGGAGTGTATATTTTAACCTAGCTGTGGTTCTCACATCATTCAGAGTCCATTTTACCTCCTCTGCCTACTTGGTATCTATGCAATTGTTTCTAGCTTGGATTTCCAGGGAAGCCTAAAGGACTGAGCCTTTGTCTCTTAAAAGCTCCTTAGGAAGTCCTTTTAAATCCAGTCCAATGCTGTTTCAAACACTTTTTTTCTTTCTTTATAATTGATTCAAGGTAAACTGTAAATAAATTCGTTTTGTTTAATCATCAAGGAAGTGGGTGTTTTCAAGCCATTCTGGACTTGTTTCTGAACATATTCTGTCTCTTACAGGAAAGTGTTTCCTGTCGGCATGGTGAGGGCTCTTAGACTAACTAGGGCTTTGAATCCTGCATCCAGTGTAGACAAACCTTTTTTGGTTTTATTGCTTGGTTACCTGATTTATTTACTGGTTGCAGTTAATGCTGCACTTGGACTGGCCTTTGGTACCTCCTTGCAGACTGTTGCAGTTTGTTGTTGTTTTTATGCTGGAGGAGCCAGTGCATCTGATGTGGATGGGCCCTTGGTATCAACTCCCCACAGCAAAGAAGACCCAGCTTATGGAAAGAGGGTGCTGAAAACCTTTATTAGGGGATGTTTGAAGGGCAAAAGCATGTTCTCTATGCAGATAAGCTGTGAGGCGAATGAGTTCTTTCCACATGCTGTATAATTTAATGCCAAAAAGCCCTTTATGAGCTGTAATCTTACTTATGTAAGAATCCTGAAAAACTTCAGGTAACTTACAGGTATTTTTCCTGGACATTCCCATCTTCTTTACAAATTAGATATAAGGGGTCAGCTTTGGAAAACTGAAAATCAATGTCTGCCACTCATTTGATGGCAGAAAGGAGATGCTGTCTTTTCTGTAAGTTCAGAGAGTCATGTTAGTGTTCCACATTTTGGTGATTTTTACAACCTTGTACAGATCATTTGAGGCCAGGGTTTGACCGAGGCCATGAAACATCAATGTTATTTAATTATTTTATTGAGATGGTGGGTAATTATGCCAAATAATTGCAAGTCTCATTCTACTAGGACATATACAAACACACAATAAATGGCAAACACACATTTTGCCTCAAAGCACTTATTCTTGATAGTTTGGCAAAAGTAAAAGCATGATAATTTATGCTACGTGACATTTATAGACTATATTAATTTCAAAGCAAGACATAAGCACTATTCTGCTGGTTATACAAAATAATAAATATAGAAATCACTTCACTGTGCTTATCAGATTTATCCGCTTACTGAAATTTGTAGTAAAACATAGTTAAAAGTATGGAGTTAAGGTAAATTTGTTCCATCCACCAACACAGAAACCACACCCCCTCTGTTTTTAGTTGGATAGCTAAAAAAAAATATATATGTGCTATAAATCCAATATATGACTCTTAGGGCTACTGGGTATGTTCAGAGCTCTTTCACATTTCACTTTCTATTTCCCATCCACCAATATGGCTGCTTTGGGGGGGAAATTTGTGAGTGGTTCTGGTAGAATAACACTATTTATTTATTTATTTATTATTACTTTTTCCCTTCCTGGTTTACAGGGGACTTCACTTCTTCTTCACTTAAGCAAAGACCTTGTGTCTTTGCTTAGGCTTTTACACTGCTCTTCTCTCATCTCGAGGCCAAGATACCCAGAGTTCATGCACAGAGCCTGCAGTTGTTCATAGAAAAGGTCTTTAATCCAGCAGTGATTGCTGGATCACGCTTTTTATGTGGGCAATACAAAGGGAAGTTTTTCAAGCAGCTTTGTTTTTATTACAGAATAAGGCGTGGGTAGTTCTGCCTTGCAGAAAAGCTTAGCCTGGAAAAACCTGGTGTGGGAGGGGAAAAAGAAAAGATCGACAGTCATTTATCATGTGACATCAAAGTGGGATAGCTCCAACAAAGAAACTGTGCTAAGACTTCCCAGCTGAATGTGAGCTGGAGGTCATGCACTTCCATTCATGTTAACTTGATAGAGCCAGCATGGAAGCATTGCTGAAGTACCATGGAAGGAATTCTGTGTCTGTAGGCTACCCCGGCAAGTATGCTTGCTGAAAAGTACCCTGGCAAGGCCTCAGTCTGAGGTGGCTGAACAGACTGCTTAGAAAAGGCACTTAGAAAGTATCAGTGATGCTAATTTCAGGAAAGGCTCGAGGTGTATAAAATTCACACCCATGACTTTAATCTGATGGAACATGCTCCAATGAGTGTTTGAAGTAGAAGCCACACTCCAGGCACTGTCATAGGACTGTAGACTGGTCTTTGTTTCAAATTTGGCAAAGAAAAGGGTATCATTCTGTTCAGCTGTCAGAAACACAATAATAAACTTCAGTATTGCATAAAATACAATGCAGAATGTGGCCAAAGGTCTTCAGTGTTGTAGTGCTCAAGTTGAGCAATCAATTACATTCATACAAAGAAAATACTGCTTTCATTGCAGGGCATAGGAGCTAATAAAAAACTTCTAAGGCATGGCTTGATTAGGGTAGGTTGAAGAGCAAATTAAAATTCTGAAAGATTCCTTTGGAAACTGTTAGAATATGTTTATGCCAGCCAGTTAATACAGATGAGGAAACCATAAAATTATGGACTCGATTGAAAAAATGGTCATTTTAACTAACCATAGATCTATTTATTACACAGAACTGCTTCATGTTCACATGCTCACATCCAGCACAGTGCATTAAGCAAAAAACAGAGTGAGTGAGATGAAACTGGATGGTGTTTCTGGAGGCTTGAAAAGTTTTGCTGTAGCTGCACGACAGAGCCACGAGCTGCTCTTGTGCGGGTGGGAAACAGGATACAGATAAAAGAGGTCACATGAGTCTGTGGGGATGAGCAAAATTAACATGCTATTTCTGAAGGCATGTGCACTTGGGTTGACAGTTTGAAGTTGAAGCCTTTCAGTCAAATCTTTATTAAAGCGAGTTTATTCTGCAGTGTGTACACAAAACGCCGTAAAAAATTAAATCCGTTAAAATCTCAGTTGATCTCTTAATGGCATTTAAGAATCAGAGAGATGATGAGGATGAGGCAGTTTGCATTGCCAAGGTACACTATCTACCATTATCTATCAGGCACCCTCATTTCAATAGAGTTAAATTAAAAATCAGTCCATTCTTTCTGACAAGCACCTCTTTGGTAAATTATCACGTGTCAGTTTTAGTTCTATGGTCCTTATTGATTTAGAACAGTTCTAATACAGTTTCTTTCAGTATTATCATATCTTTATTAAGGGCTGGGTAAGTTCTTAGGGTTTTGGGGTTTTTTTCTGTTAATTCTTCTTACACTTGATTCTTTCTCAGGCTAGACAGGTGGTGAGTTGACTTGATGCTCTTCATTCTCCTTCTATGCTATGCATAAAATTATCTTGTTTCACACTAAGTAAAAGTAATTGGTAAGCTGGCATCTATAATTTAAAGGCTTGACCCTGTTGATGGTGTCCCCTGGTGTATGTTCACTCCTCTGCCAGCTCCATTAGCCCAGCACAGCAGTCACAATATCAAGGATATCTTATTGTTGAATACCCAGGGTGTTACTTTGTTATTCACACTGGGATTTCATACAGCATTTAAGGGAACTGATTATTTGCTTTCTGAAGAAGTTCCAGTGAAAGTTGGAATTTTTTGATACCTTTCAGGAATACTGCATGAGAAGACAACAAAATCATTTGCTGATATGTTCCTGGGTTTCAGTCTTCAAACCTTAATACAAGAATATCACTTGAAAAGTTTAACGATGTACAGAGAATATGAGCATATACTGACATAACATTGGGGTAAACTTAATATGGTAAAATCCAGGACCTCTAGCAGGCAGGCAGCTGTATTTCAAAGGTAAATCATAGAGTTTGGGGTTTTTTAAAACAGTTTCTGTCAGTCCCTATGGAGATTAGCATCCTAAATACTAGGTATTTAGGATGCTAATCTAGGTGAAAGTACATTCTACTGTGTCTCCACTGCTACACAGACAGCAAAATAATATGTCTAGGCTGTCATTCACCTCCAGGGATTATTCAGGGCTGTTCTATCAATCCTCCTTTCATTATTTATATTAGGACACAGTTCTTCCTTTGTTGTTCTCTGTGTGTAGGTCCTACCTTTTAAGCTTGTTCTTTGGCAATAGAGACCGTCACAATATAAATTTGACCAGGTCAAATTATATATATGCCACAGAATATAAATTTAACTCTTTGTTAGAGTGAGGTCTGGGCAGCATTAACTTTCTGTCTTTGCTTTCCTGTCTTCTGGTGAAGGAAATATGGGCATATGGACCTAAGGAGAGCAACAGCAAACTCCAGTTACAGCCCTGCTCCAGATGATCACGGGATGAAGGATTGTGGTTGTAGTTTGTTCCTGCTGTGCAGTCAGCTCTAGATGTGGCAGCCTGTGCATCATGACAGAAAAGAGGCGTGGTGTGGGGGGATATTCCCTGAAGTTGCATTGCTTGCCTTGGCACATCTGCCTGTAAGGCCATGTCCCACCCCTGTGAGAGCTGACAGAACTGAAGTTCTATTAGTCCCTGGCTGGCACTCTAACTCTTCCCCATGAGGGACTTTCTCAGCTTTTGTGCAGGTGCAAATATTATAAACATCACTTGCAGTGTAAGATTTGGAATGCTGGGCTGTCCTCACACTGCCCAGTTTGTAGTATTTGATGTTCTCACAACTGTACCTGTATTTTCTTAATTGTGAGTGACAGCAGACATATTTGTGTGCTGTATTCACAGACACAATTAAAAGAAAACAAAAGCATGTGGTAGGCAGCAGTTTGAAAACCATGTCAGTCTCAGTTTCAAAAACAACTGTGCAGTGTTTTCTCACTGTCACTGTGAAATGTAATCCATATTTTTAAGCTGTTTTTGAAAATGAAACTTAGGTCCATCTTTCGAAGAACAGTTAAAGTTATTTCAGCAGAACTAGGGCTCTATCTAGGGGCATTTGATCTTTTGAAAATTCTCCTAAGCCTTTCGAAAATCTGGCCTCTTGATGCCCTAAGTCTGTCAGGTATGAGATATCCACTATCATGTTTCCCACTAGAAAAATGAATTAAAATACATGCCTGATTTCTGTGGATTTATGTCTGAAAATTTTCAGTAAGAGGTCACAGTTGTAATTGGAAAATGGCAATCACCAAGAAGTTTAACTAGATTTTTTTCTGTTTCAGAGTTTAGAGCAAGATATTTCAGAGGAGAGGGAGGGAAGATTCTCTATCTTAATTCTGAGGTTATTTAATACCCAAGAGGAAGGAAGTTTTCAGTATGCTGTACTTCTTGCATATGCTACCTTGTTTGGTTTGAGCTACTGCCAGATGCTGTTTTTAGTCTCCACTCGGTCCTTCTGTCAGGCTTTTCACACTCCTCCTCCTCCTCCTGTGGGCTTCTCTTCTATGGCCTTGTATTTATTTTCCTTCATTCCTCTCTTATCAGATATTCTCTTTTCCATTATTCCCAAACATACACCTTCTTTTGCCATCTCTATTTCATCTTCTCCTTTCTCTGCTTGTTGCTGCTAATCCATTGTCTAGCTTAACTGAGGAGAGTGGTTTTGTAAGACCCAGTTTTATGCCATAGAACACACATTTTTAAAGTCAAAAATACTGAAGAGCCTGTTTCAGGGATGTGAGATCCAAAACAGTGCAGTATTTTGAATTGCCCACGTTGTTATATACTAAATTATATGCAATCCTCATGGGCACTGGTTTGGTGGACTAACTGATTAATTAATGGACAAACTAATATCATAGCTGAAATAAGCTGAAAATCAGCCTGTAAAACAACTAGACATTCTTGAGGACAGAGTTTGCTGATGTGTCACATGGTCCATGTGCAACAGTTTTATAAACTTATTTTTTAAGCTTGTTCTTCAGCAACAGGGGCTGTCACAGAAGATAAATTTGACACCCTTTGGAAGTCTAATGTTGTCACCATATCTCAAACCTTCTCTTTCTGGAAATCGTGGTTTCTTGACCTCTGGCTTACTAGTTTGCTGACTGAGGTTTCATGCTTCCTTATGCCTGCTGGTGACATCACCATGGGGAAATGGAAAAAGCCTCAACAAACAAAGTACTTCAATAAGGATAGCATTAAGAGGTGAGCAATTGTAGAGTACCAAACTCAAGAATTAGGGGGTTTAATGGTGGAATTTTTTCTTCATTGTATTGTTCTTTCTTGGAAATTGTTCTTTCTTCTTCATTGTTCTTTCTTGGAAATTGGGAACCTTAGCCTTGCTTGGTTTGTGAACCTTCTTATCTCTTTCCACCTACACATGGTCTCTCATCTTTGTTAAGATCTGGGCCTGCTCTGCATCTTCACAAGGAAAACGCTGAAAGGAGAGAGGAGGGACTGCAAGGATTGAGAAGTTAAAAAAAAACTGATGGAGAGCAGGCATTGGCTTGTGCTTGGCTGAAGCAGTCTCCCAACTGTGCTACCTGAGAAGGGCTGTCAAAGAAGAGGTGATCATGGTATGGTCTCACCCATTAGATTTGTTAGATTTCCAACTGCAGTGCGTTGCACCAGGAGATTTGGTTGAATTCATCTTGGGAGTTCCCTGTGGCTCTTACACCACAGAATGAACCTTCCAACTGAGATCTGGCAGTGTTGCAAAAAGGGAATAATAGTTGAGCATGTTACTGAAGAACAGGAAAGGGAGTCTGCCTCTATGAAGCTTCCTTTGGAGAATTCAGAGTGGAACTTTGGAGAATTCAGAGTGGAACTGAGGAGCTTAAACTCTCAGTTTAAGCGGGGAAAGGAGAGATTCAGGCACTCCATGAGAGGAACATGGAGTTCTTCAACAGAAGAGTTGAATAAATACTGACAGGTTTGACTCTTTTGCAGTACATTTTCACAACATCTGTCAAGCTTCCTTTAAAAATACCCAGCCAGTTCTGGCTTGACTGTGGATATTTTTCACACTTCCCAGTGTATGGAATTGGCATTTTAATTTCACAAACAAATCTACCAGCTTATTAGATTTATCTGCCTTCTCATCCAAATGGCAATGCAGTAGGTTGAGTTTGTTCTCATGTGTTTTTCATCACAGGTTTTTGGTTATCATTTAAGCTTTACAGAGTCTGTTCTGCTCAGGCCCTGTGTTGTGCTGTATCCTATATAATTTCAGCCTTGGGATTGTGCCCACCACTGTAATGTGTGGTAGCACTGGGTTGTTAGGCCGTTCTCCCCACGGGATCTGAATACCTCTTCCTGTGGGCTGTAGGCTTTCTCTGTGCTGCACCCCATGCTGTGGCAGCAAGCTGCCTGGATATTATTATGTTGTGGTTCTTTGCACCTACCAAATAGTTTATAAGACATGGATCTGCAAATAGTTTATAAGACATGGATCTGCTATTTTCAACTCAGCTGTTTAGCTAAAAGAGTGTGTTGTTTAAAATAGCAATTTCACCTGAAAGTAAATGGCCAAATTAATTTCTTTTTTAGTCCCAACAATAGGTGCCATTTGCTGTTGATGATTGCCATCATGGCATGCTTTAAGTGAGAACAAACATACTACCTCCGTCCAATACACACAAGGCTTTTTCCTAACAGATTTGTTCATTAAGCATATGTTCAAAGACTACAGCTATTACCACTTTTAAATAGAACCATTTTTTCATTGCTTCTCATAGAAAAAATACTACAGTGTCGTGAAAAACCTATTAATGTTCCAGATTCAATTAACCAACATATTCTATTAGAAGTTCTTTCTACTCAAGTTGTCTGACAATAGGAAAATAAATGCTGTGTGTTGGAGGCTGACCTTCAAATGACAGTCCAAAGCTGCTGCTTGGCACAGTCTTTAGCAGTTTGAATACCTTTACCTTCCCTCTGTGTATGTCAAAAAGGTCTCTTACAGAAATTGAAGGAAACCTGGTTAGACTGTAAGACTTGGTCCCAACTTCCTTGCACAGGCAACATTCCTGCTGAAACAGGTAAAAGTTTCATCTGACCAATCTTGCAGCCTTTTGATAAGAGGGGTGGCACTCCAGAAAGACACTAAATGCCTTCCATTTTGTATGCCTTCTGTGGGAGGCAAAGATAAATACAGACCTGTTTTTCAGAATAGGTTCTTTTTCTTTCTGTCAGGTTTGTGCAGGCGTTATCAAAATGGCCCCTTTTAGCATCCTATGTGCTCAATGGAACTGGTAGGTTCTGAATGTTCTTTGCCAGCACATTGAAGAGCCTGTGTTATTTTTCTGTACAGAAAAATGCTTTTGCAACAGTTCTAAGGTGAAGCTTCCTTTATTCTTGAGGTTTTTTTACACACTACTGAAGTGCTGCTCCTCTTGGGTGCACATATGGATTTAGGGATGCTATTGTCTGTTCAGCTGATAAGATCATTTCAAGATCTGTGGAGATGAAAGGATGAAATATGATGTTACAGTTATCCCTCAAAAATAGGACTTGATACTGCCCTGCTTACTCTTTTGTGCCTCTGCTCAGCGTATCTGAAATAGATCACAGGGCTTCTGCCTGGGCCATGGATAAAATTTAGTTCTTGCCCATCCTTTTTATGATCTTTCCAGCATAATTAATGCTATTGCAGTGATTTGACCTTTGCTGGAGGCCAGGCACCCACCAAAGCCACTCTGTCAGCTCTGAACTGGGTAAGGGAGAGAAAATATAACAAGTGGCTGATGAGTTGAGATAAGGACTGGAAGAGACCACTCACCAGTTACTGTCACAGGCAAAACTCAGGGAAATTAGTTGAATTTATTGCCAATCAAAATCAGAGCAGGATAATGAGAAGTAAAACAAGTCTTAAAAACACCTTCCTCCTACCCTTCCCTCCTTGGTCTTAACTTCATTCCTGATTCTCTATCTCCTCTCTTTTAGTGGTTGAGGGAGATGGAGAATGGGGTTATCATTCAGTTCATCACATGTTGTTTCTGCCTCTGCTTCCTCCTCAGGTAAAAGTGTTTTTCCCCTTCTCCAGCGTGGGGAAGCAGTCCAATGGGAAGCAGTCCTCCATTAACTTCTCCAATGTGAGTCCTTCCCATGGGCTGCAGTTCTTCATGAACTGCTCCAGAGTGGGTTCCTTCCAGTGGCTGTGATCCCTCAGGAACAGGGTGCTCCAGCATGGGATCCTCTCTCCATGGTCTACAGGTCTCCCAGCCAGGATCCTGCTTCAGCATGGGCTTACCATGGAGTCACAACCTTCTTTTGGGCATCTACCTGCTCTGCCATGGGCTCCTCCAGAGGCTGCAGGTGGATCTCTGCTCCTCCATGGGCTGTAGGGGAATCCCAGCTCTGGCACCTCCTGCACTGACCTGGGTGTCTGCAGGACTGTTCATCTCACATATTCTCACTCCTTTCTTCTATGGCCACATTTGCTTCTGTGCCATAACTTTATTCTCCTTCTTAAATAGATTATCCCAGCAGCATTCCTACCATCTGATGTGTTTGGCCTTGGCCAGCTGGCTGGCATTAGGACTGTCAGACATGAGGAAGCTTCTCAAAGAAGCCATCCTTGTAGCCCCCCACAGCCTGCTATCAAAAGCTTGCTACACAAACCTTTCAAGAAAGCACCAAGCAGTTTTGTTGTACATAATTGGCATTGGGAGATGAGGGGTGCAAACAAAAAAAATTTATTTTAGTAGAATCTTGAAGCAATGTGGAGGAAGACACAGGTGGGATGGTTTGGAAGTGCTGCACTGGTCTTTAGAAGCTAAGAATGAGATCTACAAGATTAATCAGTACTTTATTCTTCATATTGAAGTCAAGTGTGAGAGGAGACTTGGTATGAGGGCGTTTGGCATCTCCTGTTAATGCAGATGAAGTGTTCTGGATAGCATAGCAGAAGTACATCTCTGTGGATGAAATCTTGCTTCCTGTTGACACATACTGTCACCCACACTTCAGACAGAGCATCCTAAAGGAAGAAATTGACTACACAAATTCCGAAATATGCAATATATACAGCATGTTTCAACATGGAGACAAAACTGTGGGGCAACTAGGAGTCCATAAGAATATGTTTGGTGCCTTTGTGGTGACCTGATTTAGAAATGTTATGAAATCAGGAGCTTCTGAAAATAAAAAAATGCTCCAATCAAGACCTGATGAAACAATGTTTTTCAATAGTCCCGATTTGTTGCATAGTTGAGGAGTTTGCGTGTGTTGCATAGTTTGTGTTGCATAGTTGAGGAGGTAAATTCCTGTCTTTTCATCCTCAGAACAGGACACACTATGATGCCTTTTATACCTGAAGCAATGGGAGGTTTTAAGTGTGCCTCACACAGATGCAGCACACCTGCCACCTGCTTCCGTGCAACCTCAGATCATCACCATTTCTGCAGCATTTGCTGGAGTAGAGAATGAAAATCCCTAGGCTACCTGTGATCCCAGTCTGGAGCCAAAAGTAGAAATGCTCTGCTTATGCATGACCCGAAATGGTGTTTGCTTGCCAGCTTGGTGACCTGTTGATGAATATCAGCTCTTGCTACCATAACTCAGCACGAGGCTGTGTGATGTGAGGTAGAGTGGAGCCTTGGGATACATGAGTCCACAAGAGGTTTGTTTCTCTGCGTTGTTTTGTAGAGTGAAGTTCACAATTGCAGACAGGTGGTGCAAAATCCTCCCGGAATAATTGCAAAGCTCATCACCAGCATGTGCTTTTTTTGTGTCACCTTCTCCAACAGAGAGCCGTAAAAACTTGTGCATGTCTGCCTATCTATCTAGACAAAACATTGCTCAGTGCATGTTTCCTCCCTGGGAAGAGGATGAGAAGGCAAGCTGTTGCATCTTTTTAGTTTACTATTTAAGGCTGTGTATCCATGTTGATGTATAGGAACCCAGATAGACTAGATACAGGACTGTTACCACTTTCTACTGCCATTGTTCACTTTTTGTGCTTCTGTGTGGATAGCCAGGGAGAAGAAAAACTTGAAACTCTTACCCTTGTGACATTTTAGTAATCTAAGCATGCCTGTAACATGAAGGGACTGCAGTTAGAGGTAGCAGAGTACTGAACTGGAAACAATGACATTTAGTTGTACTGAGTTTCCATTAGGGCCCATAATGGTGTAGCCCTGAATGGAAATAGGGCTCTAATACAGAGACAAAATTGATCCTGTTTGTGGGTGTCCACACCCTTATCTCTACAAGTATTTATTTCAAGGCTTAATTAGAGAGTCTGACTGGTACTCTTGCTTTCTGAGGAAGCCAAGCAGTGCAAGCATAGCCTTTTTAAATGCATGAGAGAAAGCAAAATGCTTATATTTGGCATAATACCTTTGGGGCATCTATCAGATTTGTGGCTGAAGATGATTGTTGAGACTGGTCTTGATATAATTTACTTTGCTCAGGAAAGAGAATATCTTCAAAATGAATGTGATAGTGGCTTTCCTAAATGTTTGGGGTTTTGTGGGTTTTTTGGGGGTTTTGGTTGGTTGGTTGGTTTGTTTGTTGGTTTGTTTGTTTGTTTTTGGTGGGGTTTTTTTTTTTGGGGGGGGGGGTGTCGTGTTTTGTTTTGTTTTGTTTTTTTGAGAAGGCTCCAGGGCATAAGATTTGAGTCACTTAGTAAAGCTGGCTATTCCCAAATGAATGACATCAAACCGTTCCCATTTGAACCTGGCAAGAAGCCACACCCCTCTGCTTCAAGGTGTAAGCCCTCTCATTCACCAGAGCAGAAAGCAGATCTAATACTTAGAGAATGCCAGGCCAGTCACTGAGGAGACGTTAGAAACACACAGTGGTATTAGCATTATGACTGTAAAAGTACTGTAGAATTTATTAATTTAACAAAAGAAATAGCCCTTTTTCTTTTTTTTTTTTTTAACAATAGCAGTGTGGCAACACCAATTCAGATTATAGTAGTATGAATAGCAAATACTTTCAAAAGTGTGTGATACCAGAATATGCTTGTTTCTTTTAATTGTCAGAGTCACTGTTTTATTGAAGAGGATGTTTTGTTCTTAAATTATTGCTATTCTTTGATTATGCATTCAGGCACATTTAAGTATATCCTGTAGTTTAAGTGTAAAGGCACAAAAATTATAATCAGGGTTTGAAAGGGGAGATTTTTGGTTATCCTGTTTCAGACAGTTCAAGCCTCTGCATTGCTGTGCCTCTGACAGTTCTCCCTGTCTGTGTTGCCTGTGCAAGGCTGATCCATGAGCACTCTAAGCCTTTATCTCTTTAACTGTGGAATTACAGAGCTGCTTTGTGGGTTTCCATTTTCAGTGTTAAAGGGAGCTTGCAGCCTGGGATTAAATTGGGACAGCCAGCTCCACTGAAAGTCAACTTTTAGTCTGTTTACAAAAGCTCAAGGCAGCTCCAAAATTATCACCAGGCACTTGAAAATGTTCAGTGAAGAAAACAGCACAACAAAGAAATCTATTCTTCATTAAAAAAAAAATTAAATTGTAGGCGATATTCAGTGCTAATCAGATGGACCTTCTGTAAGAGGGTTAAGAGGAAAGGAGAAAAGACAAAATCAAACAAAAGAAGCCTTGAATTGAGCCCTGATTGAAAGACGGCAATTGCTAATTATGTGTAGGTGCAAGAATATTCAGTGTCTCTGACCTCTGAGGGTCTGCATTCACTTAAGAGCTGTAATTTGACACCATATTTAATATTTTGTTTTGAAGCAAACACTGCTCTAAGGGCCCTGGCTGCCCTGAGAAATGGCATATCCTTTAACTTGATGTTTCACAGGACAAAAGAAAAAAGGACACTGCCTAACAACACTTGTGGTTAAGACCTGTAAGCATTAGGAGAGCCATTAAGAATAAACCACTGGTGTGTTTGACTTAGTAGTGAGAGTATCATTTAAATGTGAACAAGGGCATGACAAGTCTTGCATTGGGAATTAGAAGCAACTTCTCCATCCTTAGTAGACACATAGCAGTTTGTAGTGAGTGTAGGACCCTGGCAGTCAGACCCTACAGATGGTACAGTAGCTCCCATATACTTCCCATATGGTTGCTTTATCTGACAGTCCCTTACTGCTTCTTGTAGCTCCTAGCAATTCCTCTTTGCTGTCTTTTCAGAGCAGAGAGACCAAGGAGTTTTGTTCTTCTTTTTCCCATCTAAGTGAGGCTCACACCTAATGCAGAGTGGTGTCAGCTGACGTGTCCTGAGCTGCTTTTTCCTAGGAGCTCTGTTTCATATGAGCTGTTATTGACTAGAGACTTGGTGAGAGGATCAGGTAAATTACCTTCTCTCTTACTAGGTGGGTTCGGTATGTTATAAAGCAGTCAGTACCAGTGGGTAGGACCCCAGGTATGAGAGGAGTGCTGTCTGGAACATTTGGTTTCTTCCAGAAAGGAAGGGTTTGGTGACAGATCTAATGAAGTCCCCCAGACTCACCCTTCAGTAAAACAAAATCTCTGGTGTCAGGCTGCATCCTTCCCCCTCCAGGGGTGACTTCGTAGGCCAGCATTCTGTCTTTTAAAATTGTGTTTTGTAAATTCTTTTGTTTATTTGGAACAAAAACGACTGTATGGAACCAGGGGACTTTGAGAAGATTGTGACTTTTACTTTTCTCTTTCCCATATTTCTTTTTCTCTGCAGTTATTATTTTTTCATGAACTATTTCTTGAGCAACACCACAGTGAGCTACTCCTGTGGGGTGGAAGTTTATATAGAGAGGAATTTTAATGTTATGTCACTTCACCATCTGAGACTAGATTTTTGTCTTTGCATTTCAGGTCTGTAGAGCACAAGCGCATTTGCAGAGATTTGTACTAGAATCACTAAAAAGTAAGACTGAACATTAACTAAGAACAGATTCTTTCTCACAGGGAAAAACAAGCTTACTTTTTGAATCATTAATTCTGTTTAATAAAACAAAATCCTTATTTAGCTCCTAACAAGCCATCAGTTTATCTGCTAACAGTAGCAGTGGGCTAAACATTAGTCTGAAAATGAATCACAGCTGTCCTCATAGTCTGAAAGTTAGTTTCAGAAGTGGTTTTTCAGAAACGGATTTAATAAATGAGGAAACTTCTGGGCATTTTCTTTTTCCATTACTTATAAAATGTACTGTCCAGAATTCTAGTCACAGAAAAAATACTACCTTGGTAATTTAATTAAATGCTTATTTCCATGGGTACAGCCCAACCTAAGGGTAATCTGGACCCTCTGTAATCATGATAAACACATTTCCCACCATTGCTAGTGGAGGCCCTTTTCTGTACAAGAATTTAACGAGTAGTGGGAGATGTTGGCACCTGTTAATCTTGAGTTTTATGGAACCTGTAATAAAATGGCTAGGACTTTCTCTTCATCTTATTTCATGTGGGAGCTGGTGGACATTTCGACTGCAGCAACTCAGCTGAAGATGCCCTTAGGAAATGGAATCTATCCAGATGGTATTTTCACTTATCACTGTGGCACTTCCCTGTGGCAGACAATTATGACACAGTAGCTGTTGGACTGTTGAAAAAATCACAGGAATTTGAAAGCTCTTCTAAATCACAGCAAAGAGCCTTGTCTGTACCCTGAAATTCATAGAACACATCAGCAAGCACATAACATGGGTGACTGATTGGGAATCAGATGAGGTTTGCAGCTTGTTTGATGGCCAGTCTCCTCCTGTTGAAGAGGGGGAGGGAGTTTTTCTTGCAGTCTGATATATCCCTGTGTAGCAGCTTGCAGGCTTGCTTTTATATGTGACCCCATGGTATCAAAATAATGGTCCTGGGTGAACATGAACATTTTTTCTGCCTTCACCTCTTCTTCTCTCCTCCCACCCATCCCAGATGAAGTGGCAGGTGGACTGAGTGGGAGCATTGTGAACTCAATGCAGAGAAAATGTGTGAGTCAGCAGTTCAGCAGGGAGCTGCTGAGCAGAAAGGCAACTATTCTCCTTGCACACACTGGCATCAGGTTGCTGTTCCTTCAGAGATGAGCAGAGGCGCTTTAAGGATGGAGATGTGCAGCCCCCACAGCATGGCAAAGGGGCTGCGTATTCTTCTCAGCAGAACTTATTTCAAGTAGAGGGAAGTTTCTTCTTCAAGTTTGTTAGAAATGTTGCCAGTGAAAGGAGAAAAGCATGGGGCTGGAAATACGTAGACCTTGGTTATCTGCATGACTCGCTCACAGATTTTCTGCATGACTTTCCCTCTTCCTTTCTTTCTCTCTTGATGTGTCTTTCCCTTTTGGTAGTGGGAGTTTGGCATAAGCTGCAGCCAGACTCCACCAGCTGAGCTTGGGAAGTGCAAGTCTGCAGTACTTTTCCTGGCAAAGTACTTTTCCTGGCAAAGTACTTTTCCTTTTCCTGCAGTACTTTTCCCCTTCTCCTCTGCACTGTCAAAGAACTCCACAGAGAACGCTTGCCTTCCTCAGAAGGAGGATTCTGGCTTTCCCCGTGCTACCTGCCCCTCATGGACAAGTAAGCCCAAAGGAAAGTTGATAATTGTGGGTTATTCTCTGTCACACAAGGATAAATTAACCTTCTCACTACTATTGGGGAGAGGCCATTGCAGTGTCTATCTAAGCAGTTTTATAATGATGAAAATGTTGTTGTATTTTATTACCAGTTCTGTGTTTGTCTTTCAGAATGGAGGACTGAAGTAGATTTTTCTGTATAGACTAATCAACAACATGTAGACATTTTATATCAGTGGTTGTACTCACTAAAAGCTCAGCTTTAAAGCTGTAGTGTGCATCATTATCACTGAATTTCCCCAACACACACACACAAAAAAAGCAAGCTGTGGGGTGCTGTTCTGTTGAATCTTCAGAGAGCCTGAAACAGTGTCACTGGAGAGCTGTTGAGCAGCTGAGTTCCCCTTGATAGGCATATCAACCCATGAATCAGTGTGAATGAGACACAAATATTTCCAGTGTGATCTTTTTAGCAAAAATATGCAGCTTTCCAATATAGAATCCTCGAATGTTAGAAATTTTAGGTGTTCCACTCACAGCTATTAATACCTGTAGCCTGGCTCAGCTTGCTCTTACAATCCAGGGTAGACACATCAGTGCAAATGAAAAACATGAGAAATTGTAAGCTGAAATTCATCTCAGATTACGTAACATAGGAGATTGACACCCATGTTGCTGGTGTGTAGGCTCAGTCTTGGTGAAGAGTCTTCCATTCCTCTGTAATGTGTCAGAGAGGGTAGTTCCAGTTTCTTGGACCTCTTACTTAAACTGATGGTATGTCAGGCTTATTTCTTCATGAGTTCTGTTACGGAAAAGAGTTTGATTTCTGCAGTTACAGTCTGCAGTCCTACAAAGGACCACAGGATGGAACTGGCTTCCAGTTAGATACCAAAGTGATTTCAGGGTTGCTTTGGTGCCTTGCAAAACTTGGACTTTATCCAGAATGGAGTTGGAGGTACTGAGGAGATTACATTGCTGTAAATGCCCTATATCTCCAGTCAGTCAGTAGTAGGTAGCTGTGGGGGGTGCATCTGGGGGTATTTTTCTTTGCAGTTTTTAATCTGGATACTTTTAGGGCCTAGATGCTCTCCTCCTGAGCAGCATTTTACTCAGCCATTTGGAAAACATAAATATATGCTCTTGTAAACAGAGCAGGTCAGGGATCAAGCAGAGTAGTAGTTGTCATGATCAGAAAGGTCAAAAAAAAAAAAGAATAATGGGGGAGCTAGCATCCCCAGTTTTCAACACAGATCATTATATATTTAGTGTCAATTTTCAAAATAACTTATCAGATGAGTCAGGAGTGCAGACAGAATCAAGAAGAAACAGACTTTCCTTGGTGGTGAATTTTATCTGTCTGTAAACAGTAATGGTGCAGCTTCTGTCTTGTTTACTACTTAATAAATTAGGTTGTTCATAAAGATGTTCAGTAGAAGTTTCGGAGTTATAGTGACCCACTAGTTGGTTTTCTGCAGAGTGAAGAATGTTAGTACACAAGCTGTGTTTGCTATGCAAGTATGAGAGGTCCCCTTCCTCTTACCTACTTCTTCCCATACCACTGCAGTGCAGAAGACAGCTAATTATTCAGTTTCCATCTTTATCATGCTGCAGTGGCAACCAAAAAAGAGATTGTTTTCTCAGCCAATACCTTTCTCCTAAAGCTCTGTTCTTTGGATAGACAGGCTTTTTACCCTCTAGCACAAGCTGCCTCTTGTTCATGTGCACTCTGAGGCAGCTCATACAGCTTTGATGTGTCTTTAAGCACCTGGACTTGCCTGCAATCAGAATGTCTTATGACCATTTAACAAGGCCTTGGCCAGATCTGTGAACTACCATGCCAAGGGCTGTGTCTTGTGTGTGCAGTTGAGGTGCATGTTAAAATTCTTTTCAGCAGTGGACTGAGGCCCATCTCAATAGTGTACTTTCATCTACTGTTCTTTCATCAATAGCAGCTCTCCCTAGCAGTTAGATAGAAATAGAGGCAGAGATTTCAGTAGATAGTTGCATTTGGACATCTGAAGATGCAGAAGCCATAAACAGACTTATGACTCTGGTCTGAAATGCTGTGGTAATTGTGATGGATGTGATGGATGATGTATTGCTGCCATACCTCATACTTTGTCATGCTTCCACTCTGTGGTCCGTTCCTACAAATTCTCACATGTGGCCATCATGAGGATGTGGACAGGTTCAGAGGGATATGTACCTCAACACACCTAAAACAATTAGGGGCAATGCAGCCCAGCTGCTGTGGACCGTTGCCTGCTGCAGCTCCAGACTTGGCAGAACAGGTGAGGCCCCTTTTGCCCTCCTGTCCTGTGTATCTGGAAGGTGGAATCTACCATTAACAAAATTTGTATTTCCCAGTGAAGAGGTAGTACTATCCAATCCAGAAGCATAATTCCCATGGGGACAGTGCGATGGATGTACATAAATGTCTAATAACTGTATGAGCACCTTCTTTTCTTTGCTGGGGTGCATTTTCTTTCTGTTATAAAAACAGTTTTGTTGAGGAACAAGTCTTTCTCTCAAAAATACATTGTTAAATTGTGTCTGCCAATGGAGCTGTGCCAATTCCTTGAATATTAGCACCCGTGTACAAGTTCCTTTTAAAATGTTAACTTCATTAGGAAATACAGCCAGGATGTGAGGTTCTGAGGGGTTGTTTTTTGTTTTGTTTTCCTCTGAAGGCTTTAAGTATGAATCAGTTGAGTTACAGAGCTGCTAATGCTTCACCCACAGCAGGATTTGATGGGATCATGGCATGTTTGTTACTGTAAGGCTTTGTTGACTTGCTTATTATTATTACAGTGCCTTTTAGAGTTTCAGCTAAGGTTAGTGCTCTAAGCACTTGTTTTTCTGAGAGTTATATAGGTGTTTTTTCATTCTTCTGCCTGTTACGGACCCACATATGATGCCAGAAAAAAGAAGATAGAGAGATACAGGGGGGTTAAAATGGACATTGCGAGAGTTACAGAAGCCAGGTTTTACCTCCTGAGTGAAGAAGGATGTTTCCCTATATATATTATTCTATAATATGATAATATGCAGTGCTGTGTCTTGTTTTTTTGGCAGCTTGTTTTGGTGGCACTGTTTAAGGAAAGAATACAGGATGAATAGATCCCTGGTATGATCCAGAAAGTGCTTTTCCCTGAACAGCAAGGATGCATTTAAGTTTATGGTGCTGTTTTGAAATTTCAACTTGCTTTCACAAGCCATATGGCTGCTACAGATGTCAGAGACCTTTTAATTCTTCTGCCAAAGGTTCTTTTTTCCTAGCAAGTGTAGTCTTGTGCCAAAGCAGAAGTACTCATGGAACTTGAATCGCCATCTCCATTATGCAGGAAATGAGGAAGCTACCACATGGATGCTGCATTTCACTGTCAGTCAAATCCCTAGCAGGGGGGAGACTCAGTTCATTCTTGGATGCAGTCATCCTTGCCAGCTCTCTCAAGACCTTCACATTCACCTTGACACAAGAAGGCTTCACTGGTGTTTCACTCATTATCTCATCTGCAACTGAAAGAATCCTGGGCCCATTAGGGCAAACAATACAGGAATATAGGATTGCAAGATGATGTGTGAGTGCTAATTGAAGTATTGTTTAAAGCTGGCATAGTTAAATCAATACAGAACCCGAGGTGGGCATCATTATATTTGTTAGACTCTAATCTTTTGGGATTTGTTGGAGAAAATTTTTGAGTAATTTTCAGTTAGACCTTCTCTTTGTATATCCAAGACATGTATCTCTTTATTTATATGTATGGCTCTTGCACCTTTTGCCTTCTGTTGTGCTAGTGAACAGAACACCTCTTGATAAAAGTGTCAATTCAGCTGAGCTGGAATCCTGGGCTCCCAGATCCACAGGCCAGGTCTCTACCTTATGCAGTGAAAATAATTGAAAATAAGAGTGGTCTATTGTCCTTCACATAGGGCAGCTTTAAGAAGGCGAATGTGACCCCTACAGTTGTACAAGTGTTACTAGACAACACTGAAATTCCAGGAGTTGGACTTCTGGGTTGTGGAGAGGCACAGATCGCCATGGTTACAGACACAGAGCAGTGCCCTAACTTAGACATCTTTCTTCCAGAAGATGCAGTTAAGTGGCCTTCACATCATTGTGGCATAGTCAGGGGTTTGTTTCCAACCAGAAATGACCTTGTAAAATCTCAGGCTGTTGCAAGTATGAAACAAAGAAATGCTGTTTACCTGCTACATAAGGCAGCACCTTTGGTCAGTTAAAAAAAAAGTTCTGAAATATGAAATATTATGACTTATAAAAGCCAGCTGAAACCTGAGCATGAAACCTGCATTCCTTGGCTCTCTTGCATTCCTTGTTCTGGTTGTCTTCCCAATGTTGTTTTAGTTTTGCACTGCGTACATTTTATCTTGAGATTTGGAGAGGAGTATGCAAGACAGGAAATCATCAGAACATGAAAAACAGTAAATATGTTCATTAATCATTCTTAGGGACAGATGTGCATTATTTAATGCAGAAAAAGGAAAAGTTGAACTTAAACTAAGTTTAGTGAAAATGAAAGGTTAGAGACTTTAGGAGCAAACAATAATAAACTATAAGAAAGTAGATATTTTTGAAGCATTAGATCTCAGCCACAGGTGTATGTCTCTCTGCAAAAATGACAAAAATAGTTTCTGACATGAAGATTCTGTCCCTGCTAAATTTCGAATTCCTGTTCCAAAACACAGAACATAAACATCCCACAAAAATAGTAGGAAAAAATTGGCAATCATTAACAAGTATTTTCCTCTCAATTCTTGTTCGAATCTAGTGAGACATGAAGCAGTTTAGAAGCTTGAAATGTTTCAACTTTAAGGACTTAGAGGTAGACTTCCCATGATGTCTAGCATTAAAAAAAACCCCCAGCATTAAAAGATGAATTCTTACTATGGCCAGACCCTCAGCTGATACAAAGATATATTTCATTTGCCTGATTAGAGCTGTGGCTAGTTAATGGGTGCTTATCTGACTTCATTACAAGTGTGAGATATTTAGGGAGATGTTTGCTGAGAGGAACATTTTATGGAAACCTGACCTCAACAAATCACATAAGGGCCAGTGATGTGGCCTTTCACTGGGACACAGGAGACTGGTTTAGGCTTAAGTCTACAGTGTTGTACACAGGGCAGCCTTTGGGCATTCCTCATGTACAAAGATGTAATACACACAATGATTCTGATCTTTCACTCCTTCTCACTTGTAAATGAATTTATATCTACACTGAGTCTACTCAAAATACTGTTACTGAGGGAATAGCCACACCTGGTTATTTCCACTGAACAGAACAGCATTGCAACATTATTAAACAGCTCTTGAGTATGAATTCATCCAACAAGGATGTTATTGGAATAAAGTCTATTTTATTAGTGCCTTAGGACACTCAGCCGAAACCCAGAGTCCCCGAGCACTATTCAGACACATAACATGAAACAGTCTCTACCTCAGAAATTTATAATCAGATTAGACAAAGCAGACAAATAAAAGAAATAGAGAAATTGAGACAGGAAGGGGCAAAATGGGTTCCCTGCCATCATGTAGCTGGGAAGTGTGTAGCTAGGCAATAGCACAGGTAGCTTCTTTTAAAAAGTAAAAATGAAAAAGTGCAGCAATGTAAATGAGAATTTGTTAACAACAAAGCCTAGAATCTGCACCTCCGGAAAGAAAGGGAAAATAATTTATCCGCCCACAATGACTTTTTTCTGATGAAGGCAGGTGAATAAAGCTGCACTAATAGAGTGTGACGCTCACAGTCCTGAGCTGCGCTTGCTGAGGCAGAACTGCGAGGTAACCATTGTCTCCAGGAAAACAATAGCCCTGCAGCCCCCGCCGTGCCTGCAGGTCGCAATCCCATTCATCCCCTGCACATGTCGTTTTCACGTAAAGGTTGCTCCGGTCCGGCTGTTATGGAGTCAGTGGATGAAGCTGAAGGGCGTCAAGGAGAGCTGAACAGGAAGGAGCAATGCCTGAAAGCCTCCCAGAAAACAGCAGCGCTCGGTTGGCCTCCCCGGTGGAATGGATTAATACCCGGAGACAGCATGTATCTGTTTGTCCTCTCACAGATACTGGTAAGGCAGCTTGCCACAGCTTTGGAATGCTGGGACCATTCTTCTAGGGTGCCCTGGCTTGGGAGGCTTCCTCACTCACTGTGGATGTAGCAGTGGGAATCAGTGCAGTCCTCATTTCTGCAGCCACCTCTCACGGCCTTGCCTTGAGAGCGGGCCTGCCTTTTGGTGTCCCAGACTCCGATCCCATTTCCTGCCACCCTTCAAGTGCCTCTTTTGCCAAATGGCCAATATCCCACCAAATCCATTTTCTGTAGCTGACGTTTATGGGGGTAAAGACCCATGTTGTTAACAAGTGGAGCAGAGGTGCTCTTTAAAGCTGTGATGTGCCCTGTTCACAGCTGGGGATGAGCTTGTACGTCTCTGTGAGTGTGTTAAATATAAAATCATTGCTTCTGTATTTTATGTTAACTGTGGCATGTGCAGCACCCTTAAGGGTTCAAATGAAAAGTTTTCATGTGTGTATGTTTGTGTGTGTGTATTTATAGTGATGCCTTTGTGAACCATGGCTGTTTGTCAGAGCTTTGAGAGAGACCTTAAGAGTCTTTCAATAACATCCTAAGTTCATGGAATTACTAGCTTTGATATAAAAGTAGTAATCCTGAAAGTTCAGAAGGCAGAGGAGCCTGTTGCTCTTTGAGTGTTGCTCCACTTGCTGTTTCTGGGCAGCCCTTTTGCTAGTGAGGGTCGGAGGGAGCCTGTGTAACTCAGTGATGCACATCTAGTTAATAGTGGCTGAGCTTGGAGCCTTCAGTCTTTTTATTCCTGTTAAGCTACAGCCTAGAAAATACCTGACTTCAAAGAGCAACAGCGATAATCAACGTGAAATCAATGCTAACTAAATTAGTTAATTATGCAGTCTTGAAATGCAAATGAATGTGTGTATGATGAGAGATGCTAATTATGTCTTTTCTGATTGATTGCACAGCTTCTCTGCATGATGCTGTGGTACAGCACTTACGGGACCATCCCAGCAGCTCAGAATGCCTTCAACCTGCTCTCTTACTTGCTTACCCCATTTAAACAGGTTTTTTCAGATCAAGGGGAGGTAAGTCCCTGTGCTCCTCTGTGGTTATATAGTTGATGTCAGTAGCCTTGGGTGGTGCTTCTAATATCTCTTCTGATAAGTGTAATATTTGTGTATTTCATGTGTATGTCCTGAAATGGTAGAAGAGTTTTCCGAAAGCAGATGAATGTTTTATCTTTGAGATATTGGGCTGAATTTTTGGCTATGACGTTAGGTCAGCACAGCAGATTTTCATTATGTGCAAATTATTGCAAGTGAAACAAAGCAATAAGAAGTCATCTTATTAAGGTTTAGCCCACAGTAAAGGGAAAGCTGGAACTTCATTTGTTAGGATAAATAGAAGCTTAAATTCTGGATCAACCCATATAAAAGGTGCAAATCACACTATAGTCTCAAAAATATTTTTTTGTTGAGTGTTTAGAACATATCTGTGTGCAGGAAATGTATTTCAAGTGTACAAGGTGCACAGATTGAATTATATCTACAGAGCTACCCCAGTAAAATTGCTTAGCTTCTCACCATGACATGATGACAGGTATACCAGAATGATTTGTCTGATAAATTTCTGGTAATTTTTTTTGGTAAAAAATTTCTGGTAATAATCCAGTGCAGATTTTTCTAGTGTGGACAGAACCTTAATTAAGTGGTGAACAGCTACTTTCAAAAATCTGATGAAATATATTTGCTATCAGAGTCCTTAGATCCATTGTACATAATCTTTGAGGCAGAGGCTTTGCAGTGCTAATAGAAAATCTGATTCAGTGCCCCTTTTATTGAAGTACAGTGGAGACTGTTTTCTGTTTTCTCGGTGCTTATGAGCTGCATGTCATCTGCTCTTTTGGGGTTTTTGAAAGAGGCACTTTTTCTTTGCCCTTTTGCAGTTGGCTTTATTATGCACAGAGCTCTTCACAGACTGTTGCCTGTGTCTTATTTGCTCAATCATTAACAAACTGTTGTTCCTTACACAAAATCACTGATTTGTATAATTTTGACTTACAATAATTGTCCTTCACGGAGGAAACCGATTCCTAGAATGCACCATAAGAACACCCCAAGTATGACTCTGTGCAGATGTTCATGCATATGTTTGAGGACTGTTTATTGTAGGACTATTTATTGTGCAAATTTACACTTGAAAACAGTATAGGCAAAGAAATCTTCTGATGTTAAAATAAGCAAATGGAAGCTCTTAACTCCAAATTTCTCATTAGCTGTACTAGTAGGAGAAAAACAGTATAATTCCTTGCTCATTGAAGCCCATTAGAACTGAATTTTGCACCTATTACAGAGAACAGGCTGAACTATAGACTACTATAAAATGGCTAGGACATCAGAATTAATTCCACTGCCAGTAGTATGAATTAAGCTGATGGTGTTTCACTGGATGTGTAGAGAGCACAGAAAACTCCTCTGTGGCTGGATTCTATTTAAGGATCCCCAAGCCCAGGGACAGTACTAAACTTTGTTAAAGCCCTTTGCCACAGTATAAAATCACACTGACTGTAGCAATGAAGTGTTGGTCCAGTCTGCAAAATTGAATTGTGGATTCATATCTCAACTTTGGCAAAGCATGAGGGTAGGAAGCAGAACTCATGTTTGCCTTCACAGTGAAAATCTGGGGTTTAGACCTTCTGAGATGCTGGGACTTAGAGATGGTTTCAGTTTCAGTCTTCTCCAAAGCCTGGCATTGTTTTGGTGGTAATGACAGCTTTTATACATGTGAGTATAATATCAGTAAATCTTCATGGGAAATAATACACACTTGGCCAAGAACATGCATGCAGACACTGTACTGTGCCCCTAAAATACTTCATGAATCTTTCTGTTGTACCACAGAGCCTGACTACAGTTGGGAGTGTTGTGGTATCATACATCCTGCTGTCTTTGGCTTCTCTAGGACTGCTATTTGTAGGATCTCTGGTAAGTTATGATACAGCACAAACTATGTTCATGCCCTTTTTCAGTGAGTTTTTATAAGCTGTCTTATTTAATGAAAGTTGTTGGTGTTATGCCCAAGTTGATTGTAAAGCATCGTTTTTGGGGCTGTTTCTGTATAATTACCTGCTTTCTTTGTGTAGA
>VXAX01005443.1:299903-317140 GCA_013399835.1 Leptocoma aspasia | reverse complement strand
TGTCCCCTCTGGATGTGCTCAAGAGAAGTGAGAAAATGTCTGATGTCTGAAATGTTATCACTCCCAAGGCACAGCTGCAAGAGGTGCTGCAAATCTTTTATCAGACATTGTTCCTTTTTGTTGGTTTTGTTTGTGGGGGTTTTTTTTGTGCCAAAGTTGCAGTTTCATAGATGAACACTTATCTCCACTGCTGGGAGAGCAAGGGAGGTCTGTGCTGTGTGGGGCTCTAGATGGTGCAGGTGAGTTAGGAAATGCTGCTTCTCCTCCTTGATGGGTTGCCTAACTTTGAGTAGGTATCTGTGCCTCTGTTTCCTCAGCTGTGAAGTAGGTGGTGCAACTCTGACTGACCTCAAAAGCACTGTGGGATTTGGGGTGGTCAGCGTGGAACTGTCGCCATACAACTGACCAGAATTAAAGATGTTTTCCATTCCAAGCACTACTTTCACTTGGAGAAATCTCCCTCCATCTCAGGCTTTCCCCCTCTGTCTTCCCAATATTTCCTGTTGAAGTTTTTCATGTGTACAAGCTGTATCTCCCCCAGCTGTTCTGTGTGAAGTTGAGAATTGTATGTTGCCATGAATTAAGTTTCAAATATTTAGTTTCTACACTGCTAATATACATGGACTTAAACCTCCCAGAGTTATCCTGTCCTTGTCAGTGGAACACAAAACTTCTCATACTTGAAGAAAACGTGCCTCGTAACTCACAAACAGGGCAGTAATAAATATGTTGCTTCTCTTAATGATTTAATTCCTACCTAGAGCCTCGTGCTGGGGTTAATAGCTGCCTGGGAGCACAGTGGCTGTCCTGGGGCACCACATGGAATTAGGAATGTGCCATGTGCTGCCTATTGCAGGAGTCTGAATCCCAGCATGTTTCCAGAGCAAGCTTCTGGATAACAATATGTGTAACCCTTTTCTGCAATTTGTAGAGCCATACCTCTCCTGACAACTTCTGGTGCATTTATTCTTTTTCTTTGTCAGGATCACCAAGCTGCTTGGAGGAAAAAAAAAGAAAGAGAGAAGAATGAAAAAAACCCCAAAAACCAAACCAGTGATTTATGTGACATACTTGTAGAACAAGCTAATGTGTGTTTGTAGGTAATGAGATTTATAAAAGATAATATAGGATATAAATCTCCAACCTACCATTTCCATACTCCAAAATATGACATAAACCATTTAATATTGTAATGAGAAACAGTGTAGTGCATATGGGTGTTTAGGTTGGCAGATAAGACCAGGTGATTCAGACCACATCAAAGAACTCCCTCTTTTTAAAGCTCTGAACTTAATTTGTTATTTTCTGACAATAAAAACTGAATTATAATTGTTTTGGGTTTTTTTTTTCACATGCTGACATAATAAATTGTAAATCATGTCAGCATCTGAGCCTGTTTTTAACTGCTAATTCGTTAGTACTGCAGTTTTATGAGGTCAGCTCTGTTTTATTTGAGTACAGAAAGGTATGTTCCATTGTCTATCTCGAGTCTTAAAATTCCCAGAAGATAGTATTATGTTATGCAGATTTCTCAGGTGTATGTATGGTTTTCTCCTGAGAAAGCCAAGTTTTGGGCCAGTTTTGGTGGATATTTGGATTATTATATTGGATATTTTTTGGATATTTTTTAGGATAATAGTCTTGTCTGTTGGAGCTAAAAATAAGGAAGTGAGGATGATTAAGTTAACTCTATGTAGACAGATATGAGTGTAATCCCATGTAAGCAGATTTATGATTTAAGGTCAGGATCAGTTGGGAGATGCATTACAGAGGAATTCTGCTTGGGGTTTGTCACTGTCAGCATTTAGGATGTCCAATAGACATTGGCAGAGTAGGTAATTTTCCTTGGTAATTTGCAGATTGGCATGTCTTTGCAAAGGAGTTCAAATTTGTCAAGTTTCTATCCACGTGACAGAAATATTATCAGGTTCTGGTCTGCTTTGGGCTTCAGGTTCTTTGTGCTGTCTGTCAAGGCATGAAATCAGGAGGGGTGTCAATGTGTCAGCTATGAAAAACCATCAGAAAGCCCCCCTGACTAGGAATTCTGGGTGGCCATGAGCACCAACATGAATTGGGACAGTCAGGATATTACTCAGTTTTTACCTCAGTTCTGTGTCTTGCTCCCTAAAACTAGTTAATTGAATAAAGACAAATTTTGCTCTCCCAAACAAAAAGCCAGATGAGGAAAAAAGCAAGTTCAGAACAGCAGTAAACTAGAAGTGTTATTGAGAGGTAATTTATTGTGTACACAAGAAATGAAACTTTAAAGGAAATACAGGAATGAGTGGCATGAAGCTTTAACATCACTGGTGACAGCAGAAGGCATCATCCATTTATTTCACTGGGAAAAGACAGGAGATGAAAAAGGCTGTAGGTGGGGCAGTGATGTTTAACAAGCAGGATCATCTCTCCTGCTGGGTTTCTCTTGCCTGTTTGTCATCTGGAAGGGTGAGGGAGGCTGTCCCCTCTCCACTCCTGCTCAGGTCTCTCAGAGGTGCCCCAGGCTCACTCCCCATGACTCCAGAGGCTCCATTTGTCAGGTGCTGGGGATGGGACTGTGTTAGGGGGGGCAGAGAGGAATTTCTCCCCTTGGGCCAGAAGCCACTCACACCCAGCTGGTTTTTGTTTCTTTCCTTCCAAAATTATGGCGTCATCCTCATCTTGGCTAGAATTAAGCATTTAACACATTTTAAAAATTACTAGTTCATGGCAGTTTAGAGCTCTCCACTGTGGACAGAAGGTGAAATAGGATTTTAACAAACAGCAAGGTGTTATTTACATAGCATGACAATGAAAGTTCAAGTGATATATACCTGCAGCTTGCATTCTCCTGGCACAATACTGAGCATGTGTTTTGGAACTATTTAGGTAAAGTCAGCTTGTCCTAGATCAGAATGTAACGGTGACTAATTGCAAATGTTAAATAATCAGAATGTGTATATAAATAAAAAATGCATATTGTATAGGTTAGTTTTCTGTAGCCTTAAGGGTTTGGCAGATAAATTGTTCTGGGGTGATTTGTGTTGATTGACAATATTTTCATATTCAGATTTTCTTCATGAGCAGGAAAAATCTTTGAATTATATCTAGTACATCTGAGTTTTCAACTGATGTGCATAATACTCGTCCTCAGAAAACTAACTGTTGTTGCTGCACCATAACCTGGCTAGGTTTTGTTTATGTCTTGTTAACTGGGTTTCATGGTAAATTATCCCTGAAGCACCTACACAGGTACTTTGCTGTAGTTATATAATTGTAAGGACTCGCTCTAATTCTATTCTTTTCCCCTCTCTCTCTTGCTCTCTCTCTTTCTGGTAACAGTGTTCGTTCCACTTCTGTTTCATTAAATGCCCTTGCCTTACGTTTGTCTTGACTGGCTTCTATTTACAGAAATTGTAAACCAGTTGAATGCTCTGAGCAGCTTAGATGAAGATCAAGATGACTGCATAAAGCGAGCAAATATGCCTTCAGCTAAATCAGCCAGTTCCTCTGAAGGTCTATGAGCTTTCATCCTTTCTTTCTGTTTCTGATTGTATTTACTGTGACCCATTACCTTTTGACTCCTGCCTGTATTCAGCTGTCAGTTTTATCTCTGTGCTTCCACCCAGCATGACTCTCAGTAATTTGTAGTGCATCCAACAGGTAACAACATGATAGAGAAAGAGCCTGTCTCCGCTACAGCTCCGTTGTCATCTGATAATGAACAATAAAGAAAAAAAAATTACAAAAAAAAAAGAGAAACCAGCAGACCCTAAGCTTAAAACAGTAGTTGTGTAGTCAGTAATACTTGACCTTTCTAAAGTGACAAAATGTCCTCTCTCTGCTTTCATGTGCACGTTACATCCAAAAATTAAAATTTCCTGCCGATAGTTAGCATGTATGTGAACAACCAAAATCACTGTATTTAGCTTGTTAGATGTTCCACCACCATTTATTTGACAAAGGAAAGAGAAGGCTTTTTTAGAAGTCATTTCTGTTACATAATGTTCTGATCAGCAAATAGAAGTTTCATTCATTTCACTTTTTTTTTCCCTTTGTTGATGTACTTACTGGACTGTGTTAACTTAGTCGTGCAGTTCGTGCCATACCCTGGTGCAGTGTTTCAAGGGACTGTTGACACGGGGCTCTTTGAGCTCCAGATATGTTGGATGGACAGTTTGTATCTATTTTAAAACAATATTCCAATTTGTTTGTAGAGCTTATCAATAAGCTTAATTTTCTGGATGAAGGGGAGCAAGACCTGGCCAACTCCAGCACGAACCCTTTTGGAGATCCTGACACAGCAGAATTAAATCCATTTGGAGACCCTGATGCAGAAGGTAATGAATGTGTTTTACATAATTCATTGCTACTTGCAAATGGTTTGTGAAACAGGATTTTTATTTCTGTAGGGCAACAAATGAAAAATTTTAGTCGATTAAATACAATTATTTCATATAGCACTGAGGTAGCAATAGCAATGGTCTAGTTGCCACTAGAAAATTGGCTTATCCTTTGAGTCACATCCTTTGTATTGAGGCACATTCTGTGTATTTGCCACTGGGGGCTACCACTTGAAGCAGAGACTTTCAGACCTATCAGGTGTGTTACTAGTACTCGCCTTATGTGGTATGAATGAGCAACACATTCTCTCAGACAGCCCTGCTCCACGTGGCTGATGGTTTATATCATCATTTCCTTCACTGCAATCTTCACTGCATCACAGCTATTCTTGGTTAGCACTAATCTTCATTATTACAATTTAATTTTCTCTCCTTTATTCTTCCTTTTTTTTTTTTGCTTTTATAGCTTCCTCAGTTAAGCCTTCTGGCATTGTGCCTTGCACCACATGCTAGGTGTTAATCCCCTTTCCAGACTGACATGCCCATTCTTGTTCCATTTGGGTGAGATGTACAACCCCTGTAAATTTTTAATCTGATAAGGCCAGAAGGGAGCACCAGGACAGCAAACATCTCTGCTGTCCTCAGCTCCATGCCCAGATATGCAGCCTCCCATCTGCTGGATGTATCACTTTTAGCTTGCAGCTGCTCAAAAGGCCAATTCAGAGTTAATTCCCAAGTTTGAACTGTACCCAGCCTTTCCTGTTGAAAGCTCCAAGACTTTTCTTCCTACGGAAAATACCAAGCCACTGTGTAATGGCAGTGTAGAAGAACCACACTGAGCAGGAGCAGCCCAGGGTGCAGCTGGGGATTTCTAGGCTCAGGCCAAAGAGAGTGGATTTCCAAGCTGCAGTTTCCACCTGTGGTCACTCACTTTCTTTGGACAAGCTGAATGTTTACTCACAACACAGTTTTTTCTGCCTTCAGAGCCCACAGAGAGTGATGTGGGTGGGGATCAAGTCCTGTCATACTTGGGCTGTGGTGTGACTCACAGCTGGTATTTCTGAAACAGGGACATTGCACTGTCTTCTGTGTTTGGCAACTGAAGCCACAAAGCCACTGTCCTGGGCACCTTCTCCCTCCTGTGAAGCTGTCAGGTTTTTCTAGAGCTGCAGAAGTGAGTTGTTTGTAGGTATCAATACACATGGATTAGGTTCTGGTGTCCTAATCTTTGGCTTTGTTTCCTGTCTGTTCCTTGGCAGTGAATTCCCTTAGGATCATGGAAGGAAGCAGAATAAGTGGGAATGTAAATCCCTCTGGTAGTCCATAAATAACTTGCTCTAGGAGACACAGCCTATGTTCCTTTCCTCCTTCTCTGCTTTAGAAAGAAGAGCTCCCTTCTCCAAGGAGAAAGCTGTACAAGTCCCATCCTACCTAAGCTGCTTTTTCCAAACCCAGCTTTTCTTTCCTTTCCAGAGAGAACCCATTCTGGAAGAAAGCAGTGAGTATTCTGGCCACAAAATACAGTGACTCTTTCTCATCCTGGGGACAGGGAGGAACAGCTGGTGGTGTTTCTTAGTACTGGAGTAGTTTGATAACTCGTGGCAAACTCACTATGAGCAGCCTGCATCCAAGACATCAGCCTGCTTATGTTCCTAAAACACTCTCAGCCTATCAGGGGCATGGGTTTTTTTTCAGTTGATTGTGGTTCTTTTGGTGATGTCTGCCTTTACAGTCATCTTCAGTCAGAGGTGTGGACACTTTTCCCCATCTCTGGGTCTGTTCTGTGTGCTTGGGACAGTCTCTGTGATCAGACCCTTGGGTCCCATCTGCAGCTGTGGGCAGCAGTGCTGAGTTGTTGGGTGTGTGAATACCAAGTGTTACTCCCACTCACAGCCACTGCCATGCAGCAGTCAACATGCCATAAGAGGACAGTGCTTGGGATAAACAGGGTGTCACTGGATTCTTCCTACTGTGTCACAAGGTGTTTTTGATTTGGGAGGGGTGGCTCCTCTGTAAGGTTCATGTGACAGTGTCTTCCTGGAGCACTAAACCAGGCTGAAAGATCTGAAAGATAGGCTGAAAGAGTGATTCCAGGCTATCAGACAAAGAGGTGGACATCTGGGGTGGCATTTTGAAAGTTTTTATGTTATGATGAGTGCCTCCTGAGGGATTCTTCTTTTTACCTCAGACACCTCTGAGAATCACTGGTTCTTCCACTCCAGACCTGTCTTGTCCCTATAATGGGGACTGGTTGTGTTCCCATTACCTTGTTTGGCCTTCTTGACACGTGCCTTTCCTCCAGTGTTGCAAGAACATATTATAAGTTTCTCTGCATGCAAGCCTGCAGGAGAAAATTTCCCATGAGAGAACATCCTTTTGCTGTCCTTTTACTCTGGATAAGTTTTCTATAAACAAAATCTCTGTGTTGTTCTTCAAAGACATTGAATTGCTCTACCTGTCTCCTGAGTGTAGGAGAAAGAGCTGAAAGACTGTTATATCTCTGATATTGTAAGCATTCTAGAAACTTACTGTACAAAGCAGTGAAGAAGAAACATCTGAGCTCTGTACCTGAGCACATTATTACCTGAAATCCTCTGATTATGGAGTCATTTTAATAAATCATATTAGCCTTCTAAAATTATTGTCAAGAGTCCTTTTTCAATACATAGACCACAACAATACCTCCAGTCCTCTTCCTCCACAAAAAGTTGAGGGGGAGAAAAAATGGTGCTGAGACAAATGAAAGAAGGTGGTTTTGGTCTTCAGCAACAGCAGGAATCTGCTGTGTATTTCTGTGGCTAATTGGATCAGGGTCTCTACGTGGGGAGCACCTGGACATTCCCATTTCGGGGAATTTTGGGGAATTCAAACCCTTTGGTGTGAAATGCATTTTGAGGCTATGCAATACCATAGCTGTTCTCGTCCTGTTGCCCAGCTGCTGAAGGCTGCCCTGTTTGTGTCCCATTATTCACTCATGATTCTTCTATTCTGAGACCTCAGTGGAACTTTTAATACTGCCATCTCTTTCTAGGAAGCTCTTTGAGACTGTGCCTGCTTGTTTGCTTTTGCATCCTGAAGTGAATGTAACCTTTTTGGTGGTCACCCCAGAAGCTCGAGAGCACGACAGAGGTTCAGGAGTTTAAGGCAGGCTTTCTCCTACAGGCTTAAAGAGTCACATTACCTGTTTCACTTGTCTTGTGATCTGCTTTAAATCAAGAGATTAACTTTTTATGTGTGCAGGGATGAAGTATTTTTCTGTTCACTTACATGTTAGTCTCTTTATCTTTTTATCTGGACAAGGCATAATCTGGAACTTAGACTTTGCGAAAGTTCAGAGACTTCTGTAGCATTTGTTACTTAATTTCCCCTAGACCTGCAGAGCAGCCAGCTGGAGCCTCCTTTCCTGAGTACTTTGCCATCAGATGTGAGGAGGCATGATGTGCTATTTGGCAGAGATATTCAGGGATATTCCTATCAAGCCTGTGTGTGCTCAGAGTCACCCAGAGTATGAATATGTATGCATTGACAGTCACTCCAAGAGAAAGGAGGATTACTTGCCAGTAGATACTTGTTTCCTAGACAGATATTTCTTGTGCCTGTTCACAAACCAGCTACTTTCCCTCTATCTTCCTAATCCTGTAATCACTTAACTCTGGGAATGTGGGGTGGAGAGAAACTCAAGGTGTGAGTGCTTCCAGCACCCTGTGCACGCTGCAGGTGTGGTGCGTGGCAGAGGGTCATCAGCAAGCTGCCTCTGGATGCTGCTGGGATTTAAAAAGTCCTCAGTGGCAATGATTTTACACACACAGCAGAAGTGAATGTGCATGTCAACAACTCACCTCAAAAAAAAATCTTCAGATGTGTTTCTTGGTAGACGTGTCAAACTGAGGCTTGTTTCCTCTGTATCTACTAGGTCAGCTAGACACTAGATATCTGGGAAAATCAAAAATAATCTTTTTGAGTAATATATCTCTACAGCTTTGTACTAGACAACCTTTACATGATCATATGAGGACTGCCTTTTGGATTTTTAGTCACAGTGCAACAGAGTTATAAAATCAGTTAATTTCTGTGCAAAATATTTACTTGGGGAAGTCCAGCAAATGAAAGTAGAAAACCACACTTCCATCGCTCCAGATATTTTTTTTAAATTTGGTGGGGAATACAAATGTTTAAATGGTGTATGGCCTATGCAGCACACACGAGACATGAGTGGTAGCTCTGTGCTGGCACCCCGTGTCATTCAGATCACCATTTATTTCAGCAGTGTATTTCATCACCTTGTGTGTGTACTTGTGAGCTCCCTGCAGCATGTTGCACACTGAGAATGAAAACAGTCTTACAATGCAGCAGCAAACCCCAAATCCTTCCAGGGTAGTCCTACACACAGAGCAGCACAGGAGCCAATGGAGAGGAACATGGTGACACTGTCCCTTCTATGATTTAATGAAAAGCAGTGTGTTGCAATTGCAAAAACCATTTGCATTGCCCCTTCAAATTTATCAGATTTAAACAAGCATTTAACTCATTGTTTCCAAGAGACACTTAAAAGCAAATTAAAAATAAAAGCTTGCACCATAGTTTTAAGAGGCTGTTTCCCTGAATGTTTTTAACTTTAGGATATATTACTGACCTTCCTTCTTGTGTGTTGGGCGTGCACGAATAAAAGGATCAGAAAATCACCAGTGGTGTATGGGGATGTCAGTCATTCCTCTTTCTAGAAGCACTGGGCAGTTCCATCTTTGCTCTGTGCTGTTTTTTGGGTGCTCACACCCCGTGGTGCCTGTGTGCCTGCCAGGCAGCCAGTGGTGTAAGAACCCAGCACCTTTCACATGTGGCTGCTTCTTTCATCCTCTGCCAAGGGGAAAGTGGTACGTGCAGTGTTTTGGTGGAGGTTTTGTTTGGTTTAAGGGATGTATCACAATATGTTTGTGTTACAAAAGGCAAGTGGGTTGAAGGGCAGGGTGATTTCTGGAGATGCTCTGGCTGATTGTGCCAGAATGATTATTAAGACACAAGCAGTCTTTCTCAGTGGAGTTAGGGCAAGTAATGTTTCCAGAATCTGGCACAAGAGCAGCTGGTGCTTCTGCTGTAGTAATACTTCTACCTCTCTTGTTGCCACTCCTACCCCTATGGCTTTATTACTTAATCATGTAAAATTATTTTGTGTTTGACCCTTGACATGCCAAACTGCAAGCATGTTTTCCTTTTTTTTTCTTTTAATTTGCATCAATGTAGAGACTGGAGTCCTTGTGGAGCTGTGATGAATTATGTGGGGAAAGGAGGGCAATCTGTGCTGCCTTCTGAATGTAAAAGCAGCTTCAAGAGGAAAACAGACCCCTTCTAAGCTGTTGTATGTTTAGCCTGCCAAAGTGCACTTTTCAGCATCATTGGCTCTTTGGGAAAATGAGTCTGGTACAGAAAAGTGACAGATGACAGTGGGTGTGGCTTTAAGAGCTGTGCTTGTTGAGTCATCATCATAACAACTTAATTTGTTACAGAGAGGCTTGTGATGACCAACATTTGACACAAAACTAGTTCTGAAGGGTTTCAGAGCCTGTTTGGGTTCGGGTGGGGACCCACCTTGTGGGAATGTTCCTTGTGGGAACATTGAAGGAAGCAGAAGGGGGAGGAAAATAGTGTCCTGGATGGCAAGAGTAGAGAGAATGAGTAGCCAAGTTAACTGTGTTTTAGCTGAGCCTCTACAAAATTCTGCCTATAAAAGTGTCTTGAGAATGATATTTTTAGAAGCTTCTGTAATTCCGGCCTGCATGTAGGATTTTGTGAAATATTTTAGTTAATAACAAGCCAGAGGTGCCTGAGCACTTCCATGTAACACTGTGTGTGTAAGGCCAAGCATGTAGTTCCTGTTGAGCCCATGGAAAAGAGAAATAATTTTGTCATAACTAGGGTTACAGCACTTGATCCAGTGTCGAAACAGAAAGAATTGCAAAAACCATTTGCATTGCCCCTTCAAATTTATCAGATTTAAACAAGCATTTAACTCGTTGTTTCCAGGAGACACTTAAAGGCAAATTAAAAATAAAAGCTTGCACCATAGTTTTAAGATGTTGTTTCCCTGAATGTTTTTAACTTCAGGATATATTACTGGCTTTCCTTCTTGTGTGTTATCACAAGGTTTCCCTCAGATATGATAATGTTTATTTATCAACAGATTCATGTGCAGGTGCAATGATCCATCATATGGAGTTGCAGAAGCAGCTATTTGTAGTTGTCCACTCTCTTGATAAAATATTCTAATATCTGAGCAAAGTTTAAAGTAGTAAAAAGTTTGGTTAAGGCTTTGTCAATAAGCCACACTATTTGAACAAGGTATCAGTCCTTTTTTTTTTTTTCTGCATTTCATTAGTTATTTTTGCTGTTTTTATGGAACTGTCTTCTGGGGACACATCTCCAAAGCACTTCTGCTTGCTCTAGTTCATCAAATCACTAATTCTGTGGGCAATGTTTGAGTAGTATTCTGACTACCATGAGCTTCAAGGCATGGTGTGTACAGTTTATAGTGTGTATACAGTAAGGGTGGGATTTGACTCCCCTGACTTCAAAAAGAGTTTGGACATATGCCTGTAAGCTTTGAGTGCAAATACCCACACTGAGGGCATCTCAGGGCAAGCAGAGGGAAGCTTTTCCTTGGCTTGACCACCTGCCCTGGACACTAGAATGACCTAAGTCTATACAGAACCACTTTTCCAGTTTAGCTTAAAATAAATGAACAAATACATTTTAGATATTGGGCTCTGCTCTGATATATTTAATCCACAGTAGTCTGAAAGATTCTTCCTTGATTTGATCATATTTGTGCTTTTAAGAGTTTCTGCCTTAGATGTTTTCTTTTGCCTTGTCAGTTAAGCTATAGACCTTCAACATTATTTCATTATTTCACTGTGGCTTTCTCTGAAACAGCTTTCCTAAAAGGATGTGGGCTTCTGATCACATCACCACATAAACTGGATTTAATACGCATCACCTGCTGTGCAGTAACTGCACTTTCTCCCAGGATAAGTTGCCAGTAGTTTATTCCCTTCCCTTAAGGGATAAGCATTTGCTCTGGGGTAGGGGTGAACACCTGCACCACAGCTGGCAGACTGCACACCCTGACTGCTTCCTGCAGTTGTTTTGGGTCTCCTCCACAGGCTGCAGGTGGATCTCTGTGGTCCAGTTCAGTCCAGTTTTTAGTTCAGTGATTTTAAGAAATTAAAAGGCCACCTACTTACTATCACCATTTTTAAGTCCAGTAACATTATAAAATACAAAATGTCTTTAGTCTTTTTTCTAAAAGGTTTAACTTGGCAATCCATCTTTTTGTTTTTTAGACTCTTGTTACAAACAACTCTTAGAGTTGCTCTGTTAAACCTTAAAAGTATGTTTAGGAACCATAAAAAACACACTCTTTTCGTTAGGAATAATGTGGATATGGTTATTGAAAGTTAGGCTTTAATGACACTGCACTGAAGTTCCTATTTGCATAGATTTTGAAAGTACATCACATCCGGTATTGAACAGAGCTGCTGATTGTTTGATGCTGCAAGAAGAGCAAAATTAAAATTATTAAGTGTCTATGTAACAAATGTTGTATTGCTGTATGGGGATTGGCATTATGCAGTATCCAGAAGCCATTCAGTGTAGGATAACAGACACCACAGAAAGGACATGACACAGAGAACAGCATGCAGCTCCAGCTTGCCAGTAACTTCTTGTTGTACAGCCCAAATAAAAGATGAGTGATTTGATTATCTGTCTCTTTAGGGTGAATTTAAATTAGTTTTTACAGTGAGGCTATGTGCTGTTACCAGGGGCACACGTGTGTTTTGAAATGTAATTACTGGTCATACTTAATAGCTGATTTTTAGTCCAGTGATTTTTAAGCAAATAAAAGGCCACCTACTTACTATCACCATTTTTAAGTCCAGTAACATTATAAAATACAAAATGTCTTTTTTCTTTATTAAAAGCTCAAATAAACAATGAGGAACATTTTGTTAGGACACAAATTGGCTGGTAGTGTGTGAAAATGTTTTAATATCTGTTGTGATGCCATTTACATGACAAATAAGAAAACTAATAACTAATGTTGAAAGGGCTGTAGTACGTGAGAAATGAAGCCTAATGAATATAATCTAAATTAAAAGACCTTTTGAAAGACCTATTTTTGAGCAAACAAGCATGAAAATTCACCTAAGGCTACAACTTTATGTATTGAGAGTTAAGGAGTAGACCTTTTCATATGCCTTTAAACTATAAAGAGCTGATAAAATGGTTTCAAAATTTTAATTTGTTAAATCTGGTTTTTTTTTGTTTGGTTTGGTTTTTTTGTTGTTGTTATTTGGTAGAACTTCACCCTGAAAGAGCTTCCTCTTCAAAGCCAGAAGAAAGTTTCTATGTTGACAGCTACAATCCCTTCAAGGATGAAGATGCCCCAGAGTACCTAAACCCATTTGATGAGCCAGACCGCCCACCCGAAGCACCTGGAGGTGTGAGAGATTCTCCTCCCCAGCCTGCAAAAAGGAAAAACATCAGGCCAGTGGATATGAGCAAATACCTCTATGCAGATACCTCTAAAGCTGAGGAGGAAGAGCTGGATGAGTAAGTATGAGCCTCCATCTCTCAGCAGCTTTGCAGGCATCAGGAGTGGGATCCCTGGCTTAATCTTGAGGTGGATTGGGTTGGACCATGGTGATCCCTAATCACCTCCTCAGGACACACTCATCCTTGGGCAGCTCAGCTGCAGGAAGTAAATAGCATACCCCCAGGTCATTCAGCTGAACATGATCATCAGGAAACTTTCCTTTGCCTTATTGACAGCAAGTGACTTGATAGGGAACAAGTCTGTGGACCTTTCTGACAATTCGTGCCCTGACAGTTGCAAATGAGCCAGAAATCAAAGAGCTTGGGCCTCCCTCTCCTTTTTGCCATTATTTTCACTACATAAAATAGTATTTTTTGCCAGTGACAACAGGGAGCTGTTTTATCTTGATGCAGTATGTAAAAAGGAAGAGGATTTTCCAACCTGCACAGCAAATTTTTGAGAATCTCACAAACTGAATATATAAGGGAAAGATAACACCATATGCTCTTACTTGGGTTGTTTCTTTCAGCATGACCACACATAAAACTTGTATAAACTCACACTGACTGCCTTGTATTATAGGATAGAAACTCAGGAAGGGAGGGCTTTTTGCAATTCCTGCACAGCCTGGGAGGTTGGCAGGTGTATCCTTAATCCTTGTTTGTGGTCATTAGTCACCAACCACACCACTCAGGAGACAGTTTATGGTGATTACATCTGAGCAATTTTGCAGACAACAATTCTAATTAGCATTTAATTTTACATTATTTAATGAGATTTATCATGGCATGACGTTTGCATTACTTCAATATTAACAGAGGTATGGTATCATCATCTTTCTGTTTCTCTGTGGATGGCTGTGGTCTAGGAAATGGAAGGATTCCCAGGCACTCTAGTAGAAACATATGAAGGGCTCTGCAGAGTTTTTTTCCTTTTAAAGCTCTGTAGCCGTGGATGTTTGGTCTGTGAAAAACAAAAAAATAAATAAAGGGCATTGGGAATGATGCTTCTGCCAGCTCCATTTGTCAGGACAGTGCCTGAACAAACAGCACTGGCTGCTGTGTTCCAGAACACAGATTCCAGTTCCAGATTCCAGAATCTGCAGGGAATAAAAATGTGTGTATTTTACACCCAGGGAGATATAAGTATAGAGGACAGCAAAGATTGAGAGGAGCAGAAAGAGAAAAAGCCACGTGGATGAGAAAGTGAAGAATTTTCTCTGTTTTCTGTTTAGACTTCCATTTCCACCCTAAGCATATTTATGGCAAAGGGGCTTGTGGCAGGGTTGTAACCCTTCCTTTTGCTGTGTGCTGGGCTTTAGCCCTTGGTTAACAGCAGCCTCCTCCTTGTTTTAATGATTCCATTTGCTTCATTTTTCTTTTTCCCCAAAGCTAAAAATAAATCCCCCATAGGTGGATTCTACTTGAACATAAAGCTGGTCTGTATTTTCATGATAAAGCAGTGTCCCATGGGAAGATGGAAGAATAGAGAGTTAGTAAACACTGCAAAATCAATATTCTACATTTTTACACAAGTTTTTTATGTGCTGCCCCCCAAAGTAGCATTCCTCTCCACATTTTCCTCTGAAGCTACAGGAGCAATGCATCATACAGAAAGAGGAGACCACTTGTTGGGTGCATTGGGTAGAGGTGTGGCAAGGAGAACCCTTGAATCTTCACACTGAAACACTCTGGAGGAATGAGTGTAATGATAAAAGTCCAGTCTAGAAACACAGGACATGTAATATTAGATCACCTCTACAAACACTATTTTGCCTCATCTCATGTCCTTAATTTTCAAATTTTTATGTAGAAAGCTTCTGCTAAGGCATGGTCTGGTGAGCACCAAAGGCCAAATTTCCACAGGCAGTGGTTTTTGAGTGCCCTCAGTCATGAGGATTTATGTCCAGATGTGTATTGTTCTTACCTACTGTGAATATTGATGCTTTTATTATCTACAGAAGTGGGTAATCTTCTTCCAAGCCTATTAAAGTCTAGGTTTCCATGTCAATTTGTGGCAGAGACTTCCACAAGAAACCAAGATCTCTAATGAAATGCGTTTCTTTTGTTGATGGTAAATAAATTCCCTTTCCAATCCCATACTGTCTCTTCTGCTGGCTTACCAAAACAGCAATTAGTAGTATTGGGTTTACCTGCCATAAACATTTGTTTTGTCTCTCTCTAGCATGTTCACCTTTCCCTGTCACTTGTCTGAGTGCTAACTGTTTCAATCTCTCTTCACACAGAAGTCTCTTCATCTCTCTAATCATTCCCACCGCCCGTCTCTGGACCCTGTTATTTCTCCTGCTGTGTGTCTATTTTAAGATGTGTTGACTTGGCCTGAGCAGTGTGTCCAAGACAAAGCTGAACAACTGAGTCATATCATGAGTAGAAAACTTTGTGTGTTGTTTTCAACCTCTCTCATGACACCTTGCCTTTTCAGTTTTTAAAAGTTCTGTTTCATTTTTGACTGCCACTGGCCAAGGGCTGTCTCCAGGTGTCCTTTTGAACCTGTAGGTGGAAGGCATGAAATGGAAGAAATGGAAGGCTCCTGATTTATTGATTGTCAGGAAACACAATGGTTTTTTACCCCTATGTCTCGAACGTTTAATTGGAGTTCACTCAAAGTACTGCTTGGCATTTTCCTCTTGCATTTTGTGTGAAATGCAGTGTTGTGTTCTGAGAACATGGACACACCAGTTAGCATCAGGACCTATTGCTGTGGTCTGTGTATTGACAGAGGACTCTTGACAATAATATCAGAAGGCTAAATATGATTTANTTGACTGCCACTGGCCAAGGGCTGTCTCCAGGTGTCCTTTTGAACCTGTAGGTGGAAGGCATGAAATGGAAGAAATGGAAGGCTCCTGATTTATTGATTGTCAGGAAACACAATGGTTTTTTACCCCTATGTCTCGAACGTTTAATTGGAGTTCACTCAAAGTACTGCTTGGCATTTTCCTCTTGCATTTTGTGTGAAATGCAGTGTTGTGTTCTGAGAACATGGACACACCAGTTAGCATCAGGACCTATTGCTGTGGTCTGTGTATTGACAGAGGACTCTTGACAATAATATCAGAAGGCTAAATATGATTTATTAACATGATTCTATAATACAAGAATTTGGGCTATTATCTGCTTAGCTCTTGCTTCCAGCTCCATCCAAGAAATGTTAGAATAGCTTACACAATTAGAGGTAATAACTTTTCACCTCATAGGTTGAAAAGAAAAAAACTTCTATTTTCCATTATCAGAAAACAGATAGAAAAATCTAAACAAAATCTTTGAAACACACATCAAAGATTTTGTTTACAGAAACTTATATAGAGCAAAAAACAGTAAAAAAAAGCTTTCTCATAAAAAAAATTTTCTACAAACTTACATACAAAAAAACTTACAATATGTTCTTACAACAAGGACCCTTGTCCCACTCTGCTCTGGCAGATCCCTGGTTCTGACTCTGGGCTCGGAGCTTACACTGACTGCCCCAAGAGCTGAACTCTTGTCACTGACATTTTGTGGGTCCCTGGATAAAAAACCCGCTTTTCTTCCCAGGGAGAAGCACATTCTCTCAGCACAGAGTTTATTCTATAAACAACCTCTGAGCTGTGTTCTGCCCAAGGACAGTGTCCCTCTGGCCTGGCTGTGGGAGGAAGCTGGTCCTGGTTGTCAGTGCTCACTTTGTAGGATCACAGGGACAGAGGAGAGAGAAGGATTCTGCCACAGGCAGGGTCACAGCATTCTGAGATTCTGGTACAGGGAGCAAGAAGAAAACATCTGGGCTCTGTACATGGGCACGATATAGCCCAAGCCTCAGAACTTTAGAGTCATTGTTAATAAATCATATTTAGCCTTCCGATATTATTGTCAGGAGTCCTTTGTCACCGTTGGACCACGGCAATAAACTCTGGCTCCTGTTTTGCAGCAGACTCTGACTGTGATCCTGTGCAAGGCACTTGGCCTCAGTGCACCTCTGTGAAGGCTTTCCCCTGGGTAATTTGCTTTGTTGAGGTGTGTTTGGCCAAGAGTGCAGAGAACTGATACCTCACAGCACACTCAAAGCACAGGCACGAGCATCCTGGGGCACTGCATGGCACAGAGGGACTGGGCTCAGCCAGTGCATCCACTCTGCTGCAAAACTGCTCTCAAAACATCTTCCTCTGCTCAATTCTCATACCTAGCTAAAGACAAGGAACACGCTGTCCTTTTGTTAGTTTGGACGTTTCACTGTTGGTGGAAAATTCTGCTTTTGCCTTTTTGAATTTTATATTAATTATATTAAAAGAATTGAATTAGTTAAATAATTTTAATATAATTAATCTAAATTTT
>VXAX01005443.1:228086-299871 GCA_013399835.1 Leptocoma aspasia | reverse complement strand
AATATATTAATTATATTAAAATCAACCTGTTAGTGAAGGATGGCACACCTTGTGAAGCTAATTATTTGAAAAATAGCACAGCTCACAACTGCTTAATGTATAATGCTTTCAGTTTAGTACTTCTGACTGGCAATATTGCCTGACCTCTAGCCCTGCCACGCTAACAGCTTTGGGTTTCCTCCTCAGTAAAATGTTTATTTTAAATTTTTTTTTTCGGCTAACTGGTAAGACCGATCAAAATAATTTTTAAGTTGGTCAGAATAAAACTTGCTTTCCAATATCCTCTGGCTCTGTGGCTTCTTATCTCGTTAATCATTGTATGGCTTAGAATTGTGCTGTGTAATTGGCAGGGCTGTCGAGTTGCCATCTGCTGAAGTTGCACAGGAAGCCAGAAGCCACCACATTGTCAGTGAGTTTAATGCCAGCTATCTTGTCCGATCTGAATCTTTAAAATATTTTTTAATTTTTTGGAGGAAAGTCTAGTGTCTCTTTAGACGAATCATTTTATGTGAATCCATTAAATAACTTCACAGTAGTAATAAATAATGTGAATCCATTAAATAACTTCACAGTAAACATGGGACTGACCTCAGAGAAAGGTGCTTTAATATTTTCCAGCTAAGGCTCTTTTCAGCCAGACTTTTCAGATGCCTAATTTCTTGTAGAGCCATGTGGAAGCTGTTGGACCAAACTTTGCTACATATATCAGATCCTCATGACTTCAAACTTTATAGTTTGTTCAGAAAATAACCATTTGGATTGTTGTTTTTTTTTCTGTATTAACATTATTTTTCAAAAATCTTGCTCAGTATCTTTAAGACCAATTAAGGAGGTAGGTAGAAGGTAGCACATGTGCATTTCTGTCCTGTGCCTGTTCCTGTGACCAAAATGTGAGGGTTTAGTCTGGCTTTCAAGCAAGTCCTTCTCTAGAGAAAAAAGTCCTTTTAGCACTTCCTTCTGGTGGGTACAGAGGGTGTGATTCTTCAGGATGACACCTGCAGTGCAGGCAGTTCTGGAGCTTAAAAATTCAAAAGATGGTTCTTCCAAACCTGTTTACTCTCATTGATAAGGTGTTGGGTTTTTTCTCACACTGAAATCATTTTAACACCTTACAGATACACCTTTCTAATTCAGAGGAAAATTCCTGCCAAACATGCTGTGCCTGTTGGCTGTTCCAAAGGCTGACTTGTTGGAACTAAATAAAAACCTTGTGCTGTCCCATAGAATGCATTGTTCTTCAGCCTTTATCTCTTTTATCTTCATTTTCACCTCCCTTTGAACTCTCTGGTGTCTGAAGGCAGCTGAGCTGGGCTGTCAGCTAAATTGGAGCTACTGACAGCTGGATGCATTCTCCACTGCAGCCTGAAAACCTCCTTTTCCTGCTGCCTCCCATGGAAAACACCCTTCTGTTTCCATTTAATTTCCATTTCATTTGTTGCTTTGGTTGCCTTTAGGTTTGGTTGCACTGGTGGCTTTGCACTCGGTGGGCAGCAAAGTGGGAACGCCTGGAAGTTGTCAATAAATGAGTTATTTTAGTGTTGGTCTTTCCTTTTGCTTCAGGAGTTGGGTATCTTTTTCTGTGAGGAGCAGAAGCAGCAGATTCCTAGAAAGATCTGGAGATTTTATGCCTGATTGTCACTTAGGTGCTTTGGTTGCCTTTCAAAAGTAGATTTCTGAGTGTGGGTTATTAACTGCTTGCTTTTTTCTCAGTGAAAACAGGATGGCTGTAAATTGCATTAAAATAAAGTCTAAAGTTTGTCTGTGAGACTGAAGGACGTTTTCATACCACAGGTACAAACGAAGGAGAGGAATTTGTGTTGTGTGGAAGGCAACTGGATGAATAGTTGGTTTTTACTGCTGCTGTAGTTCTTAAAAACAGTGTTTCCTAGCTGCTGACTCTTATCCTGAGAGGGGATTTGTGAATGGATCTATCTAGATAGACTTTTATTTAGTGTTTCCATCCAGAGTTAAATTTTAAGGGACTTGAAGGGACTGAGGTTATTTGTTGTGGTTGGTTACAGTGCATATAATAACTGTATGTAGATAGATTGTTGGGAATCATAGTTTGAGATATGTGATAAATGTATCTTGCAGGGGAAAGAGAGACTAGAAAAGAATAAATTAATGTATCCATTTCATAGCTAACTGTCCAGTTTTGGATTGCCAAATATGAAAAGCAAATAGTATTAATAATGAAATAATTCAGTGCAAAAAAGATTCCCTTAAGTATCCTTAGCAGGATACAAAGCTGCTGGCTCTACTAAGTGTGTAGAAGAAGCCATTATTTGATATATTATTGATTGATTGATACTTGATGTATCAAGCTAACATAAAATTTGGCAGAATTTGGCTGTGGAGGTATTTACTTAGGGTGGTACAAAAGCAGAGTTGGAACATGGACCCCCGAGTTAAGGGTAATTCTTTGGACTGCATTTTCTTGGTGGAAGACATTTACTCTGTAACATTCTCAAATAAAGTTTAGTCATAAAAAACCACTTTCAAAATAGACAGGTGATGCCTACTGGTGCCTGCAGAGAAATATATGCAGGTCAAATGTGGTTTTTTTTTTACACTGTTCTATTACCTAAGGAGTATTCTAAAAATGGTGTGGCACTGTAAACTCCAGAGTTTGAAATACACTGGAGGCTGACTGTGCACCCATGGAGGCCAAACTTTTCCAGACTGGACAGCTCTGAAGCCCTGTGGGAGCATGACTGTACCAGTGGCCTGATTCTTAATTGTTCTAATCAGGCTGTCTTTATTCTGTTCATTAGGGTGTTAAGCACCCAGCAGCTCCACTCGTGTTTTTTGGTATTGATCTTGTCATAAAATCAGATCACTCTTTGCTGGAAAGCCAAGTATAATTGGAGAGTTAGCTTTATGCAGTTGATAAAACTTCTGCAATTTACAGGACTTTATAAAAATTATGGAAATTGTGACTGAATAATGCAATTTTAGCTGTTGTAACTCACTTTTCAGTTGGATGAAAATGTAGTATTTAAAAGTGTATAAAGGTAAAACATTCTTATGTGGGATAATAAAATCATTTTAGTCATTGGCTTTTCTAAGCAGGTACTATTTTTGGTTTTATTTCCAAGGAGATAGCAAAGAAATGTGTTTCCCTTCTTTTAATTAGATCAAATCCATTTTATGAACCAAAATCAAGCCCTGCTTTAATTAAAGTTGCTCTGCAAGAACCAGAAAAGAAGATGAAAAGAAAGGCTCCTGAACCCCCAAACCTCTTGCCAAAGACAGAGATGGGCATGGGTGAGAGCATGCCAGCAATTCCTGCATCGAGGGAGCTCTCCTCCTCTCCCAAGGTGAGCTTTTCATACCAAAATTGTCTCTTTGTTCATAACACTGTGCATTGTAAACATGCTGTTTATTTCTGCAGGCATCTCAAGAGCTTTGCCAGTGCTTAATAAGGTGTTGGCTTGTCTCTGTTCACTTGGTTCATAGGGAGGGTGCAGCAGTAGATTGTATTTTTCTTTAGGGATTTANAGTAATTAAAGAAAAAAAAAAAGGCAGTCTACTTTAAATCAGGTTAACTGTTTACTAGGAATGTCCAGGCTAAGGGTACTTACATATGCACATCCATTTGTTTTTCACAAAAATCAGAGTTAATTTCAGTGGAAGAGGTAATGTGAGGTGTGAGTATTTTATTACTACAACAGCCAGCTCCTGTCAGTGTGGATTTCAACTCCAGTGTTTCGGCAGTTAGCGCCACTTGTGCTTTTTCTTTAACCAAAATAAGCATTTAATAGTATGACCTAATGGACCTTGCTTAGAAATGAGTGTCATACGTTGTTTTAAAGGCAGGAAGATGAGGGCAGAATGCCTCCCTTCCAGTGTGTCTTGCCCAGTGGATGCACATTATCATCTGGTTTGCCTTGAATCAGAGCTGCTGTACTTCAGAACTGAGGGGAGCTACTTGTCACAGCTGTCATTTCATTGATAATTCCTCAGCCACATTGCTCACATCTCCTTGTCCACTCTGATCTTGTTGTCATTTTACCACTCAGGCTAAAGAATATGAGACTAGAAATTTAATCTCTGCCTGCTCACTGCAGAACAAAACAGTGGAGTAAGACCACAAGTGCACTTCACAAAGTTATTCTTCATATGCAAAACCACAACCAGGGATATATGAAATCAAAGCACAGCAGTTTTATAATGTTCTGAAATCAGATTCAGTCCTGTTAGCTGGAGTTTCTGTAGGAGTTTCTGCATGGAAGGTGACACATTATTTGATTTCTGGTGGAGCCTGGCTCTTGGGTCAAAGCAAAGCTTTCTGGTACCACCAGTGCTGTGAAGAGACACCTGTGGAGGTTTTTATCAGATTGCTTGGTGGAAATTGTGTCCCCTTGCTCATTGTTTGAGAGGTGGTTTTTTTTACAGATATGCATCCAAGGAAATGTGTGTCTCAGCTTCATACATGCCTTTGCTGGGCTGAAATAACATGTTACTACTGAGTTTGGTTCTTGCAGTTTTTGTCTGCCCTAGGTGAAGCTTTAGAGTGTCTGAAAGGTGGAATTGATTAAGAAAAGATTCAGGATGGAGCTTGCTGAGAAGGCTGTGCTGTTATGGACAGTCAGGTAGTTCCTGTGTGCTGTTACCTGGTGAATATTTTGGTGCCTGCCTGCTTGCAGCCCACCTTTCTGCCCCTGAGGCACAGCTGAGATCCATGTACTGAAATGCTGATTTTCGTCAGGGCTGGGAGGGAAGGTGGAGCTCTGTGCTCACATGCTCTTTTATAGGAAAGCTTTAATTAATTGTTTTAACAGGATTTTGGAGGATAGGAGACATTAGGGAAGGCTCCAAAGCAGATGCAGTGTCCTGGTTCATTATATTACAGTGGAAAGTTTTGCTGAGTGGGTGTGTTAAAATATTGTACGGTCACTTGCAATGCAGAAAGCTTTCTGTAAGCATAGTCTTTTTTTCTGTGCTTGAATTCTCTTGCACTCAGATCAAAAGCACTTTGCTTGGAATGCTTTTTGAAATTTGGAAAAGTACTGGCATTTAAAAGAAAAGAAACCATTTTCTCACAGAACAGTACAAAATAGTGCCCAGGTGGGACTTGGAGTTGTTGGCACAAATGACTTGTTTATTGCTCAATAATAGAGAAAATGTTTAGCAACTCTGGAAAAGCTTCCATCCAAAGGTATAGGCACTATACAAACATGAATTTAGTACATGGCCTTATGTAAGGGAATAGTCCTATAGAGGTAAACTATAGCTAAAGGGAGGTTTAATCATATGTCTTAGTGTTTTGTCCAAGTTTGCTGTGCACAGAAAGTTTCGGGAGTTATACCAGAGGCTAAGTGGTTTCAGCAGGTTCAATTCCAAGACAACAAGTCTAGGTTGTTGTCATAGCAGAAATTCCAATCTTTAAACTATACAAACACAGAATTAATATTAGAACTTCAGAGTTTAGGGAAAAATATTCCAAAAGCTCCTCTGCAAATCTTTGGCAGAGTATTTGGTGCTCATTTTTCCTTCACATGCTAGTGGCATTCATCAGGTTGGCTGAATCCAAAAAACACAAATGCTGTCATTGCCATCTCCACACCAAAAGGTTTATTAAGTGATGAGCAGTCAGTTACCTGTAGCAAACCCTTTCCAAGCCTCTTCAATGCCTTTCCCTTGAGCAGGCCCTTTTGGTCACTTGGAGATTCCCTGTCAGCTGTATTGGTGAGGGAGGGCCACTTATCTATCTTAGGGTTTAACACTCCATGAAGGTCCAGCTCTTCAGCCCACAGAATTAGCTCAGTGTTTGCCATATCTGAGTTTAGAGGAAGTTCTGCTTTCAAATTTTATTTATTCACACTTCCTGAAGGAATATCTTAATTCTCTCCTGTCTTGTGTATCTCCTCCAAAGTACTCTGAGTCATCAGAGGGAGCTTACAGTGCAGAGTCTGAGATCTGGAGTTACCCCACTGTTAATCATCTCAAATGCCTTGAAAACTGTGATATGCTGAGTCTATTTAGGTGAGTCTGACAAAGTGCAAAGCTGTAATTAAGCTCTTCAGTCATCAAACTGCTCCAGTGCTGTCAAGCCCAGCAGTGCTGAAGCCTTGTTGGGCTTGTTACTGCCATACATCTGTTACTGTTCTTCACAAGGTTTGGATAACCAGGCTCTGCCTTTCACAGAGGTAATAGAGACTTTAAATTTCCCCCACTTACTGACATTGTGGAAAAAAAAAAGGTGGTCTCAGCCTCAAAATGTGGTATCAGACCATCAGCAGATAGCATGCATATCAGTGCTCATCATTGCTTTAGCTGATTACAAAATATGCATGTGAACTTCAGCAGGGTGAAGTCTCAGCCAGTTTCAGATTTCTTCTCTTCTCTGCAGTATGTTGAATTTATTTGAAAGAAGATCAGTCCCAGAGCAGGCAGCTATGTCTCGTGGTAGGGAAGCTATAGCAATCTGTCTCTGCACAATCAAGGATTTTATTGTCTTTGTGAGAATGAGGGGGCAGGAATGCTACTGGATTTGTGTAGGAGGAAAAGAATTATTTACTAGGGAACAGGAAGAAACAGGTAAGCATCCTCAGCCACAGAGTTATTTTTAAATGTTAGAAGAAAATACTTGTTGCACTGGATTGACATTTACTCATTGACTCCTTTGAAGGTTAGCATATGCCCTTCACTTTCAGGAAACAATTCTGAGAGAGGCTTTTCTTGAGATTTGGTGTATTCAGTTTATTGCCAGATTTTAGCCAAAGCTCATGTTGATGCCTCATGAATCCATGAGGTTTCTGCCATTACCATTACTGCAGGTATGGTATGTTATATTTGGGATTTGGGAGCTCTCAGAGCTCCATCTCACAGCTGCCTGCCCAGAATCTCTCAGTAGATGGAACTTCTGCACTCCATCCTGGGGATAGATGTTTCTCTGGCAATACATGATTATATGAACAGACATAAAATTAGTATCAGACCACAAGATGCTTTTTGAAGTTTACCTTGAATGGATTTTTAGTTCTGCCTTGCAGCTGATGAAGGTGTATGGCACCAGGACAGGATAATAAATCAGCTTAAGACTGTCATTATTGTATGCACCATTCTTGCTTTCATGCAGGTCATGGTGTTGCTGGTGGTCATGAAAACACAGGAATTGGTTTTGGTGCTTTTAGACAAGAGCTGTGATGGCCTTTGAAGTTGCTGGAAGAGGAGAAAACACATTCACATAGCAGTCCAAAGCCAATAGTAACATCTCTGTTTGTCACCATCATTGTTAAAGCTCTCTCTGTCTCTCATTTTAAAACTAAAATTCATTGTTTTGCATGCCAACTAATAATCTGCTCTCTCATGCCAGACAAGCTAGCTGATTTAAGCTCTAATGAAACATTTACAGGAAATATGGAATAATTTTCTGCATGACATGTAGTAATCCATCTCCATCCAGTATCCTTGGTAATCTGCTGTGTATCTGCAGTGCTTCAGGATGTTCAGGCTGTCCAGAAAGATTTCTGCCTGACAGACAGTTTGTCCTTCAAGCAGCAAAGGAGGTACAAATTACTTCCTTATGAAAGAGGAAATTATTTTCTTCCTTATGGAAGAGAAATTCTCAGATACTTCTCAAGGGAAAAAGAAGGAACATGTATTTTTTTTTCTCCTTCTCATTCATTCTAAGCCAGAATAAATGCTTAGAGCACAGAACAGGTTTAGTGGAAGGGGGAGAAGTGACAGCTTCCCCCACAACTCCCATGAGATCGGAGATCCTAAAGTTTCCAGTTGCATGTTTCTCCACTTTTATTTACCTCAGGATGATCAACCTTATGTGACCAAACAGCAGGAAGACTTCATCCCAAAACACAGGTGCACTAATGCAGCTGAGTGGAGGAATGACAGTAAACTCCACATGGGAGATGAAGGTCACTCACTGTCTCTTGGTTTCAAAAGTATCTCCAGTTGTCCATTCACATAAGGACTTCCCAGCTCTCTGGAACATCATAATTTTGCTCCTTTTCAGCTTCACATTTGCTGCAAAGGAATTGTACAGCTCCTTTAATGAGATCTTTGTTACTCCCTGTGTAGACAGATGATTCAAGCCCAAGGAGGACCTGGAAGGTACTGGATAGAATTGGAAGATGTCTACTGTTATGAAATTAAGCAAAAAAAAAAAAGCCACTCTGAGAAAATCTGCCTTTCCATGCAGCCCAAAGACATTTTTTCTTTTAACAGGAAGAAAGACAAGCTGCACACATAATATGAACAGAGAAGTAGTGAGATAATCATATGGAAGCACAGACAAGTCATTCAACTTGCTACTTCTCAAATGTTAAAGAATAAAACAGGTTCCATTTTATAATCTAATACTTAAGCAAGCCCTTATTACTGTTTTCCTGAGTTTTAAATGGTAATGACTATGTTGCCCTCATATTATTCCCATGATTGGTGCCAACAGGAATCCACTGTTGGTCATCAAGACTATAGAGGAGACCAAGCCCTTCCATGTTCTGTGTGTGGCTTTCTGCCCTTCTGTCTGAAGTATCTCATGCCCATGCTGTCAAAAAGATGTAGGTGCTTCTCTATACTCCCATTATCTCTAAGAGAGATGTTTCCTTCAGAATTGAACAGTTCTCTGTAAGATCAGCTCTTAGGTGACTCACACCGAGGACTCAAAAGCAGTCGCTCACAGTAATCTAGAGGTGGATTTTTGGTGGAGTTTTTATTCAAAAATATATATATATGCTATTATACAAAGGGTCTTAAAATAATGTATTTGTAACCATAATCTTGGAACACTTGATTTGGGAACTTTAAGTGCTGCTACTTAAGTGTTTGACTGTTTCTTGTTTTGGTCCTTACTAGTAGTGGAGATGCAGGTAACAGGTCTCCAGAATTGTCCTGGAAAAATATTTTTCATTGTAGATTAATATACATAATGTTCAGGTTGGTAAATGCTTGACTGCTTCTGTCCTTTTTGTGGTTGCTCTTTAAGGTATTTGTGCATTATTGGTGCAATGTAGCTCCTGCTGAAATGGATGGAAACGGTCAGTGCCTCCAGCAGTTCTGGGTTGCACCAGCTGCCACTTCTGCAAAATGTCTCTGCAAGTAAGGTTTGGTAACTGCACCAGCATTGTGACATTCCATGCCTCCCTTTTCATATTTTAAATTTAAATTTACATTTACAAATCGCAGATCTCAGATTTGTTGTCATAAAATACTACTTCAGTAGTTGTGGAGAAGGTGCACTGAGATGTCTGGAGTGCTGCAGTTCCTAAATATCAGTTCTCCCATGGCAGTGTTTGGTTTCCCTGCCAGAGGACAGGGGGATTAGGGACAGCCAGAGCAGTCCTGGCCTGCCCAAACATCTGAATGACATCTGCATGGGGCCAGCTGCTGGGAGATGCCATCTGAAAATCCTTGTCCCCAATGAGGGCCTTTTACTTTGTTCTATTTCCTGTGAGTTATTTGCCTTCGCTTCTCTGGCAGAAGGGAGCTGTGGGAGGCAGGCAGGTGGCACGAGGCCATGGGCTCCTGATGGAGGTGCTGGAGGGTGCCACCTTGGGTGCCACCTGTGGTTTGTGACCTGGAGGGCTTTGATTCTCGTGCTGCGCTTCACAGACTCACGTTTAGTTCAAGCTTTGCTCTTTAAAAGGTAGAAGAAAGAAGGAACACTTCTCCTCTCCTAAGACCTTTTTAAACCATCATCAAAACAAAAATCCTCAAAAAAATCTTTGCAACAAATGCCTGAAAAAATCTCATTTTTCTGTACAGTTTTGATACCATATTACCAGGTTCCTGAACTAGAGCCACACAAGCAGAGTACAGGGCAGCTTTTCAAATGAAAACTTGATTCTTTTCAATGTTCTCTTGCACCTAGCAAGGACCTCAGCCCAATTTGTGGAAGTTGACATTGTAGCATTTAACTTGTGGCTGTTCCCTCGGGCTGGGGCTGGTTTAGATAAAGTCCTGGGTGCTCTCTCCACCATCCCTGGCCCATCCATGGCCCTGGTGCAGCACTCAGTGAAAGGAGCACATTAACAATGTGCCTGGCTCTCTGCTTGCCTCAGGGGTGGGTTTGGTTCTTGGTGGTTGGCAAGCACCTCAAATTGGAAATAAGTGTGCCTGAATAAATATTCCTTTGCTTCTGTCATGATGAGTTATGGACACATTAGAAAAATAATTATCTTCCCTTCATAAATCAGTCTGATGGTTAACTTTGGTTTGCTCACTAATTCACTGTTCCTGCTAAATGTTCTTTGGTTTGGGTCAGATACTTAAGCATAGGAATAAATCACAGGTCTAAGCCGGAATGCTTTTTGTTGCTGGGAAAGAAAAATAAGTCTAAACCCAAAAGAGATGGCATTTGTAAGCAAATCTGCAGTACAGTGGTGGCCCTGAAATGAGGTATTTGTATTAGCTGTTCTGCCCTGCTTCGGAGAACTATTTTTAGATAGAATTTTGCCTGGTTTATTTAAAATTGTGATCACCATTAGTTTTAGGTGAGCAGGTTAGCGAAACAGGTTTGTGAATAGATATACTCAGAGGTAAAATCCAGGAGGAAAAGGGAATCCATAGGTGCCAGAAGCCAAGCCTTAGGGCACGTGGAGCACTCAGGTATTCTGTGTGCACGTCACAGCCATACCCGCCAGCAAACGCAAGTGAAGCACAAACCCTTTCAAAACAGGAGAGCAGATCCAGCCAGTTAGAAGGAAAACGTTGTATTCCTGAGCTGCAGGGAGAAATGTGTTGCCAATTCCTGGTGCAGCAGAGCTCTGGTGACAGGAGGCTGCAGAATAAAGCGAGTTGCTGTGCCATAGTGCCGGCACGCTAGCTGCGTGTCCTACAAGAGCATTTTCTAGCCGTGTTCAACAGTGTGCCTGCTATCACTCCTCCATTTGTTGGATTCAGGATGACCTTTGCATGAATAAAGTCAAATAGGATTAAGGCAGGAATTTTCAACAATGGGAAAGAGCAACAGATGTAGCCGACTTTGAACGTGGGAGGATTGTTGATGCACGGTTGCCTAAAGGGAGTGTCTGTGGTGACAAAAAAAGGAGGGGGGGAAACCCAACAATTTCCTAAAATATTAACCACGTAAAAGAAAAGAAAATAAACAGAAAACAGTCCAAAGGAACTGAGCGATTCTGGTTTTTATTGGCAACAAGCTGAAGGCAGGGTTTTTTGATTCACTGCCTCCTTTTAAATCTGTTTTTCTCTGTTCTTTCAGCAGAACTCTGTTCTCTGCAACCGTCACTATATGAGCTGTCTGAGGGGTTTGTGGCATGCACCATATTTTTAGATTCACGTTTTTTCTGAGTTGTTTCAAGGAAAACAAAAATTAAGTATGCAGGAAAAAAGAGATGATGTTTTGCTAGAGAATCAGCCATTTGAATACAAAATCCAGATCCTGCTAATGTTTTATGGCTTGATTTGTCCTGTGCAGAAGCATGTAGATGGATCTCAAGTGAATACAGTGCAGGCACTCTGTACAGAGACTGCTAATAAAGGGGGAAAAAGGTTAAAAAATGTATTTAAAGCAAGAACTCTTTCTGATACAACTTAAGTAGTTTTACGTGTCATTAGATACAGCAAATTTGTTTTTATCTCAATAAAAAGAGGACATGCAAATGTATTTTGCTTTACTTAGTTTCATTATTGACAAGAGCTCTTTTGCGGTTTAGCAGATAATTGTGTTAATTCCTGAATGGTACTTCATAGTTGGTAGTAATGAGTAATGCACAGAATTTAGATGTTGTTTATATGTCTAATTCAGACAAATCAGCTTTGAAAGGCATGTGTAGGAAAAGCTTTTAAAGTGTGAATGAAATCATGTGCTCTAGCTCAATGAAAGGGATTTAAAGGAGCTAGCTAGAAATTAAAGCCATTAAGGAAATCACCTTGTAAATGTTACGAAAAATATTGCTGAGCTTAATATGTTAGCTCAACTTGAATATTTAAAAGCTTGATTAAACACTCACTGATTAAATGCTTACACCACTTTAAAGTGTTGAGAGGGCAGTCTCTCACAGGGGAAAAATAATTTGGATTCAGAGGATGTAGCATGGTGAAACATCTTCTAATGCATCTTCTCCTGCCTCTCCCCATATTCCTTCAGAGCAGAGTGCTGGGGGGAGCTGTGGCTTCCCACCCTCAGATGCTGTGCCACAGGATCCTCAGCAGTTGTAACACGTCTGCCATCCCCAAAATAAGCAGCATTTCAACAGACACAAACAAACAAACAAAACCAAAACACAAAAAATTACCCCCAACCCCCCCCCCCGTTGTTACCTGGGATGGAATGTCTTGCAGAACACAGCTCTCTAGGTACTGGAGGCTTCATTACTAATTCTTTTTAAACATCCTGTGATGTTTAATTTTGGGACTAGGAGCACCTTCATGTGCATGCCTGGCATCTTTAGCACCAAGAGCAGATCCCTGTTGCTTGTGTGGCATGGTTGAATGCCCACAGTGTGGCTGCAGAAATGTTTTCCTTTATTTCCCTGTGGGGACCAACACTGAGCTCCCAGATGTGTACACAACTGCTCAGATTGTGCCTGCACAACTGGGGGAGAAGCTGTCACAGCCTTCTGCTGTATTTTCAGCAGAAAAATGCATTTGGAAAGAACTTTTGGATGCTGGCCTGGGTTTTTGTAAGCATTCTTGAGACTTAATGCAGGGACCACTGAAGGCAAGGAGAAGTTGAGATCCTTTAGTTGCCCCTCAGTTGCCCCCTTCTCTCCCTAAGTAAACTGAGGAAAGGCTATTTTAGAAGTAGTAAACTGACTGAAATTTTAAGTTTTGTTTCTTTACATTGTCAGTGGGAAAGAAAGCTTGTAGAGAGAAGAAGTGTTCTGGAAGTTATGTCTTAATCTTTATTTTTCTTTTAGTTACTGCTAATAAATTTCTCCTTATAGCCTTTTAAAGTTTTAAGCCTACTTCACCTTTCTCCTAATCCTACCTCACAGGAAGAAGTGAGTGCACTAGTAATTAGCCACACTCAGTGGTGTGTTAGCCATGAACATTTCAAAATTAGAGAATTCTCAAATTAACAAACCGAAAGCACTACGCTCAGTTATGTTCCAGAGCAGTGAAATCTTTCCACCCAAGGTTCCACAAATGTGAACTGGGCAGCTTAGAGTTGTTTTTAATCCCTTGGCTGTCCTTTGTATGTTGGAAGGGTGAGCCACAAGGAAGAGTACAGTCTCTTTTTCTTTGGTAGGCTAGCTAAAATCTTCATTCTTCCTCACTTCATCAACATCTTTGAGACAAGGAACTGTAATCTTAAAGCCTTGCAAGGGTCGTGTTTCTTGTCTTCTTGTGCAAATACATCCTTAGAATCCAACTCAGCCAAACAACCTTTAAAATATCCTAAAATGTTGTACCACTGTAAATAATTATAAATAAAAAGAGTGTTCTATTTTTGTATTTTTTTCCCAATTGGCTGCCTTGTATTTTCTGCTTCTGGAGCATAGTGAAAGTAATTTTTACTTTAAAAACACGTAATCAGAATGTGTTTCTGTTACTTCAAATAAGCTTGGGGTGTTTTTAATCTATTGAGAGAATTATATCTCAATATATTGAGGTATATTTTCTTTCTGTGTGTTTATATAGATACAGACAAAGGTGTATATATAAGTTATACATATACCTTTATAACAATATATAAATATTGTATACATGTATACCTTTTTGTATAATATGTAGAATGTAGATAATGTTCATTATCTACATTCAAGCTTTCTAGAAAGTGAATTCAGACACCATACAGATGGCTTAACAGATCATAATTCAAGTGTTTTGTTCTAGAATCTGCTTCATAACTCAACCATATTCCATAACACCACGAGCCCCTTTCTTAACATTACCCAGGTGCTGTTGGGAACTCTGTGAAAAGCTTTGTTTTTATCACTGTAAAGCAATGCTGCAGAATTGATGCTTTTCTAAAGTGCCCTCCTGGCCCTCTGTGCTATTGGTAAGTCTTCTGTCATGGTTGTCATTGACTCAGGGACATAATGGGATTCAGTCTTTTATTGAGACGTGGGTGTGTGGATCAGAACCCAATCAATAGGTTTGCATATAAAAAACCATGGCAAACTAGATGTTGTTGCAATGCTCAGTGTGGCTATAACTGTAACCACAGCTTTTCCACTCTACCTAAAATGCCAATGGAATATTACCACTAGGATTTAGGGGGGGGAAAAAAAAAAGTAAGAAGAAAAATTGCTTTTGAGGGGTTTTCAGGGAAGGCGTTTTCTCTGCAAATGCGTTTAACTGTTTTTGCACTTCTCTGTAGCAATAAAGATTATAGCAAAAATAAGATTAGGCTTTTATTAAAAAGATGTTTGGGGTTTTGCCTGCTAGAATTAGGTTTTCTTTTAGGACAGTATCTTTTGTGTTTGCATACATTGTTTTCAAATGTAGGACCAGAATGTGGCATAGGTGTGAGTAATGGGGAATAATAGAAGATAATTCCAGTGAGAACCTCCACATTTTTGAAATGTTCTTCCATTTCTGGTCTCCTTGGATATATAAGTGGTTGACTTAAGATCACAACCTGTCTTTTTTTTTTCCCCAAGCATTTAAAGAGTCATAGAACCCATACAACACATGGGACATTATGGGGTTTGCTTCAGAGCACTTTTTGGAAAAGTGTTTCCTTCCTGTTTTGGAGGAAGCCAGTACTGTGACTAGTCCCCAGACAAATGAAATTTATTGCTCTGGATTCTGGGTCTTGTGTGGATTTCTGTGTTTTGGGGTTTTCTTTGGGCACAGATGAAATGTAATTGGTCCTTCATCACCTCAGTCTCACTTTCTCTGACAGTTGCTCTGCCAGCATTTCGTGCCCAGTACAGAAGAAAAAGAATAAAGAAAGCAGGATCATGCAGTAGGCCTATTTTCTGACCAGATTTTAGCAATTTCACACCTCAAACTCCTTAACTTTGTCCTTGCTTCTTTCCCTGCCTGACTAATGGACTCTGTGTGGATCCTCAAACAGGTGATCTAAATGACTCTGGAAAATGCTTATCTGCTTGGAACTATTTGAGAAATAGATTCACATTTTAAAAAAAGGTTAAAAATCGATTATTTACATACTTATTGAGCAAAAAGAGAGTAAGAGAGATCAAATCCTACTATAGTCTCATTTTGTTTTGTCATTCTCAACTTAGAGGATTCTTTTAAAAGCTGATGATGAGTTTGGCTGTGAGTTGTAGGTTTAGATTCCATAAGAATTGACCTCTTTTTGTAGTCAAGTTAGTTACAAGTATGTTTCTTCTGTCTGATTTAGGACATAAAATACCTCTAGTGTTCATAACATAGGGACAGAGATAGCATTCCTTAATCTGCATGAGGCATCTTGGTTTGACTTCTGCTCTGAAGAGCCTTCTAGATAGCCAGACTCTACCAGCTGCAAAAGAGATTTTGGGAGAGCAGTGAGACCCATCTTGCCTGTCTAAACTCCTCTTTTCAGAGTCCAGTGCCCTCCCCTTCCTGCTTCCTCCCTTGCAGAAGGGATTGTTGGGTACCAGCACCTAACACTGCCAAGGTTTTATGAACAGAAGAAAATAAAAATTATTGCTAAACAACTTTTAAGTATTCATGTGTGGTAAAAAAAACCAACTTATGTGAATGTAACTCATTGAGAAGCTAAACTATGACTAAAGCAGCGTGTACACTATATATTTATCAATTTGTCATTCTCCCACTAAGCTTCAGCACTTCTGGTTGAGTACTCTGTAAGTTTTATTGTAACTGTAGGAAAAAACTGCTCTTTGAACTCCCCTCCTGTACAGCTTTAAAGGTAAGGTAGGTGTTCTCAAATGATGTTGCTGTGCTTGTTTCCCACTCATGTCTTGGCTGATGCTTCTGCTGCTGAGTGTTGCCCAGAAGTGTGAAAAGCTTGTGTTTTTAAGATGATGGGTCCTACCCTTTAAATCATTTTTAGAAGCTCGTGTGACTTGGAACTAACGCTCGGTGTTAGAACAAACTGCAGATGCCACTGGAAGCTTATTTAGAGCAGTTGGCTTTTATAAATGGACCAAAGGTTGGAAATTGCAGCTAGTTTGCTGTGTTACCAGAGCTCTCCCTTTACATTAACTTTCTCTTCCCTTTATTCTCCCCATTTCAAAGACTCTCATAATCATTTAATTGCTCATTATGCAATTAGATATGTTGCTACACATTTATTAGCAAACTTACTGTCAGACTAGTAGTAATGCTCTAATTTACACTTCCCAAAGCATGGAAATTCCTGTGTAGGAATGAAGGCTCCCTTCTTTTCCCTCCTCCACCTATCCCGAGGTGCTTGTGCAGTGAAAAGTATTGCAGGAGGCTGAGATGTGTGAGTGATAAGTGCTCTGCATGTTGTAACAGCTGGACATGATCAGACATGTTAAAGATGATGTATGAGGCTCCAGCGTGAGTTTTCTGCATTTGTGCTGCCTGAACATTTACCCTGTGTAGCTCCTTTGGGCTTCTCTGATAAATCTCATCCCCCTGTGCAAGAAGGAGCAGTTGATACCTTCCCCTGATGCTCCTTCTAAAAACTGACTGACAGACTGAAGTCTTCTGGTGCAGTCCTTCTGTCCAGGAGTTTCCTAGTTCTGCCTGCAGATGAGTGTTTGCAGTCACAAGCAGCTCACACCCATCCCATTAACCATCACATCATCTGGGCACCAGCAGAGAACCTGGCAGGAATGCTTAATTTTATTTAGCACACCGTGTAAACTAAGTCCAAAAGGCACTTGAAATGTAACACTTGCTTCCATTTGTGGAAGCTCAAAGGCATAGCTCCTCCTAAGGATTTTAATCCATTGGACGTTAATGTATTGGGGATCCAGTGATGTCATCTGCCTGTCACGGGGAGTTAATGACAGTTAATGCATGGTTAATGATTGGAGCAGTGTTGAAAGACCAGGGAGTCATGAATCTGTACCTCTGATACTGCCTTAGAAATACAGACTCCAATCAGAAGTGCCTGTGGAGTTGTCTGTTCAGGAAAGCCCATCTGGGTGCTGTGCTCACAAGTACTGTGCACAGTGCAGGTGTAACAGTGCCTGAAAAAACCCTGTCTGGCTCTTCACATCACCCTGTTGTAGCAGTACCCTTCTTCTCTCTCTCTCCATGTACATACGAGCTGCAGAATTTGTTCCTCGAAATCAGGAACAGCATCCTGTCTCAAATCTTTTAATATTACAATATCTGCCGTGTAGTGTTTTGCTCAAAGTGTTTATTTTTTTATTTATCTCACAAAATATTTTTTCTTTAGGGAATTCAAACCAAGGGAAAAGAGCAAGCTGCTGAACAAATTCTGTAGTTCCAAATAGCAAGCTGCTTTTTAAAACGTTAACATAAGTACTATATTGAATTAATGAAAAAAGCTATCCCTGTGGACAATGTACTAATAATTCAAAATTGTATGGAGTAGATCCTAGGGATCATTTAGGAGTTTTTTTACATGTGTTAAAAAAAATGAAACCCAGAAGATCTGCCTGCTGTGCATTGCTGTAACACCCCTGGAACGTGGCTAACGCCCAATTACTGCATGCTTAGACTTGGATGGGAATTACAATTGAGCTGTAAAATATTTTGACAGTTTCCAACTGTTGTGTGGTTATTAGCCAGGCATCATAAGAGAATGAAATACAGTGATTTGATCGGGTTTGTATCACGATCTGCTTAAATAAGGACTTCCAACATAAACATGTAGTGTAAAGTGTTAATCAGAGGCAGTGTTTAATTATTAGCAGCTTTTCTTGAGTTCTGCAGGGGAGAAGTCCTCTCTCCCAAAGATTTTGATTTCTTAAATGAGACTTGCCATACCTTTATGCTTCAGCTTTTCATTTACAAGCTTTTACTTGTTGAGTGCTAAAAGCATAACCACACCAAATTTAATTTGTCGCATGAAAATTATGTGTGTATTTTTCAAGAGGATAGATTTGACAGTGTTGAAGCTAGAAAAGCTTGTGTTAATTACATATTATAAAACAAAAAGGATGTTTTCATTTAACATGTATTTCTCCTTTTAGCTGAACAAGTCCTAGCAATTAGCAAATTTGAATAATGTAAGCATTCCTGGAAAAATATATGTTAAGCCAAGTGGCACTTGAATTGCTGTTACTTTTACATGTATTTTTATTTTGAAATGAAACTAATAAAGCAAAAATATTCAAACTGCATGCAAATTAAGCTCCAGATTGTGCTAGTCTTGTTATGTTCATTAAGCCATTGAATCCTTGAGTAGTGGCTGTTATTCCATGGGGACTATTCACAGAATAAGGTACTATTCAGAGAGGTAAAGATAACAATCTGCCTTCACACTGCTTCAATAATGCTCATTCTGTTGGGCAACTAAAGCAAGAATATTCAAGCCTGTCATTCCTTAATTTTTCACTTGCTTCATTTAGTAATGCTGTTTTGTTTTCTGTGTTGTTTATGAATGGTGCTTGAGAGTGAAGCATTCTGTTTCTGGTGGAGAAGGCTTTTTCAAGTGTTGTCATTCTGGTTTTTTCTTTAAAAAACCCTCTCAGGTAATCTTTGTCCCTCAGTTCAGTCTGTGACTGAGAGCTGATTTGGTTTCCAGTGTTGCTGTTTGCCTGAACACCTCATTTCACCCAGCTGTAATTGGTGGGGTTTTTCTGACTCTTGTCCTGGGTTTGGCCTGAACTCTCACCTTTGCAGATGACGAAACCTTTCTAATGTATCCTGGATTTTAAAATGGATTTGTGACTCTTTGTGGAAATGTGCTGAGTGGGAGAGAGCTTTCCTCTCTGGCAGTCCTCACCAGTGGAGTGCTGGGGTTACAGTCAAGAGCCAGTTTCCAGAACAGCTGACAGAGTTGTGAGCTGTACAGTTTTTAATTTGCAGAGTTGTTAGTGGTTATTGAACTTCCCATGTGTTCAGATAGCTGTGTGCCAGGGAAAAAAGCAAAATATGCTGTGCTTTGCAAGGAGATCTGATGTACCCAGGGGAATTGGTGCATGAGTTGCTCATGGAATGAATAGCATCAGGACCTCCACGCTAGGGTTAATTTTTAAAATGGGAAATGGGGGTTTTTTCAGTGGGTGATTGAAGCAAGAGGCCAGTCTGTTGCTTGGTGGGAATTAGGGGTTTTCCAGCTTGCTTCCCTTGCTGCCAGAGCATGGAAGGAAGCTCTGGCAGGCTCCTGCTCCCTGATGGCAGCAGCCCATGGGAGCTGGGGGCTCTGGAGGTGAGACACACAGAAAATGTTGGTCTGAAGCACATCCAAAAGATCGCTGGGTCTTTCCACTTGCACAAAGGCCAAGTTCTCCTTTACAAAGATTTGTTGTTAAACAGTAGTGAAACATCCATGGCCTTCCCAGGCAGTTCCTGAGTGCTTCATTGTGCTGCATTATAGATTGCTGCTCCTGATGTCTGACCTCTAGCAGCTAAAGCCTGTACCTTTGTTTTGGTAAACACTGGTGTGGGGGTCAGAGTTTGCTTTCTTCTTTGGAATTTCACATGCTTCATGACTTACCATGTTACTGTCCTCTATAGTTTGTTTGTAGCATAAATGACCTAAATGTGCTTCAGCTCTCTTCATGCTTTTTCCTCCCCCCCACCCCCAATCTTTCTTTGGGCTCATATTCCTTACACTCTGCATCAGGGAAAACTGAATGTAAAATTTTTGATGTGGTTTTTTTGATGCTAAGTGCAGTGAAAGAGGCAGTCTGTGTCTTGCAAGCTTTATTCCTGTCTGTACATCTCAGTACAATGTTTGTCTTTTTCACCACAACCTGATGTTGTTGACTTTATGTTCAGCTTGAATAGACTGTTTCCCCCATATCCTTTTGTGAAGAGCTGTTACCTAACCAGTTCTTCCTTATCCTGCTTTTATGTAAGTGATTACTCCTTCCTATGTTTCCCTTGGACCTATTGAATTTCATACTGCCTTTTTCAGAACTTTACTCCTTTCTATGTGATTGGAGTTCTTCTAGTGCGTTCAGTGTCCATCTCAGCTTCTTGCCCAGTGCATCATTCACCTTCCTAATTCAAACTTTCACCAAACCTAAGAAATACTCTTGCAGAACCCCGTTTAATGCATAGTTCTAATAATCACTTAAAACTAGTCTTGAGTATGGTTTTCCAGCCTGTTTTGCACCTATATGAGTCTCATTAAAGCTCTGTTTTCCATGCTTCCTTAGGAGAGCATCTTGAAAGACAATTAAAAGAGCTCAGCTACGTTTGCAATCTGTTACTTGATGCTTCTCTACTCCCTGCTTCCCTCTTGTAGAAGGAACTTAGACTGCTAGTCATGATTTGTTAACAAATTAATGTTTGTTGCTTGACTTCTTTTAACTTTCATATGCTAAGAACGACCTTAATTATTTGTTCCACCTCTTTTTCATTTGCTTGTCTGCATTCTTGCTATTTGTCCTTTTTCTTACGCATTTAAAGACTGGAAGGAAATGTAGGCTTTTCCTACTCTTCTAATATTCTCCCCTGTGTTCAGGTTTCCAAACTGACCGTTCATTTCAGATGTTGTTTCATATTGGTTCTTCCAGGACCTTAGGATTACATTAAATGTGTTCAGCTGATGTGAAAGAAGCTGGTTTATCTAAGCTGTTTCCACATGGGGCTGAAATCTGACCTTTCTGTGTCTGTATGAGTAATGCAAGTCTCTAACTTCCATCTGATTCCTAGAATAAAGACAGAGGTAGAAAAAAAAAGTCCTGAGCATTTCAGATGTCTCCCCATCATCTGTGGACAGCTTCTCCTTACCACTGAGGGGGGAGGCAATACTTTTGCTAATCTCCATCTTGTGATTGTTTACATAGAGTCAGCTGCCCATGCAGTAGTTTATCAAGGCAAAAACTTGTTTCCATTAAATTCTCATTTATCTCTTGCTGTCCTCAGGAGCTTTAAGAGAATCCATCCTTATGCCTGGTGCCAGCACCTCATGAATACCAGCCCCTCGTGCAGGATTGTAAAATATACTGATTTTATTTCCACTGTCACCCAGGAGCTGTACTATGGCCTTCAGAGGTGCTGTGACATAAATACCAGGCTTCAAAATACTGAGTGCTCTAAGCAAACCCAGAGATTTGTTTTCCTTTGTTACTGCAATACCTGCACAAATCTGGCATCTGTGTTGTGCACTCAAGTATTTAAAACAAAGATTTCTCATAGGTAAAGGCTAATGCTTCCATAAATCTGCCTATGGCCGGTCGTTAATATAAATGATGCAGTAGATTTACAAAATAGGTAACTATAAAGTTCTGAGCAGTGTCACCTTTAATGAGCCAACATCAGAAGGTTGCCTGAAAAAACCATGTCTGTTGAAATGTTCAGAAGAGTGGGATAATGACTTGTGTTTATTTAATGGCTCTGTCAAAAGAAATTCCTGCAAAAGCAACAAGAGTTCACTGTTTTTAGGAAGAATTGGCAGTGACTCTCATTTTTAGTTTGCCTTGTGCTTTCTTTTAGAAGAGATTCTTGTGACCTTTTCTGACAAGCTCTAACACTTCCATTGTTTGCTGCAGGCCTTTGAAATGTGGCAGAGATAGCCTTGGGCCCAGGGAGGTGCGTTTTGCTAGTTCAGTTCACATTTAACAAAGTTAAAAGCTTTGAAAATTGCTATTCCTCATCTGTGGTTTAAGTTGCTTAATTCTGGCAACCTGCCCAAAACCCTGAACGTTCCCATCGTGGCAGAGAGCCAGGGATTGTGAACCAGCAGCATCCTGGTAGCTCATCTGGGCTTCCAGCACAGATGACATGAGAGCAGAGCCTTCAGCCCACACGCCACCGGGACCACTGGAGGAAGGAAGGTGGACACAAGGAAAAACTGCCTGTCTTGTGAGAGAAATGAGGCCCCATCCCTGCATGTCATCTGTTCATACTGTTACATTTTAAATAGGTGGAATCATCAGAGGCCGAGCCCCGTGCTCGCTTCTGCTTAATGGTATGAGTTCCATACCTTGTCTTGAGATTTTTAATTGAAAACACGGCGCTCAAGACAAAGATTATGCGACCTCAGGGAAGAGGAGCTGGGTGAGCCTGGGCCAATCCCTTTTTAATAGTTCAGTCTGAGAAGGAGATCACTGGAACTTTTTTCCTGGCTGCACTGACCATCAGGTGAAATTACTTCCGCATAAGTAACCGGTTCATTGTGTTGTCTCAGACTTGTTTCCCTTTTTACCAGTTCATTAACATAATCTTCTCCTCGCAATTAGCTAATAAATTTAGGGCTTCTCAGCCTGGTGAGGTAGCTGCCCACACTCCTGTGCAGTCCTGTTCTTCTCTGCTAAAGAACATCCACGGGGGAGGTTGTCATCTGGAAATAAATGGTCTGTCTTGCTCCTAATTGATTGCCATGAGCAGACAGCCTTGTGTCCTGTTGCGCAAGCCAGGCAATTGTCCAGCAGTTGATGTGTTGTGAATTTTGGTTCTGAAGGTTTAGAGTTTAGTTCTGAATTCTTGGCTTCTTTCATCCTTTTAATCCCTGACAATGAAAACCAAACCAAAACCCCGAAAGACTTGGGCTAGGAAAATGTTACTTCATTACTAGACAAAGTAAAAGGCAAAAGGAGGCTACCAGGTAATTACAAAAGTTACAAAATGAAGTACTTAGCAGTAGCCTTTGTTGCTGCATTCTCTCCCATCTTTGTGCACTGGGTGCCTGTAGGTTATATACATGCACATTTCAGTTGTATGGTCACATAGTGTAATTTTCTGCCAGACCACTTCCTGGTGCTCAGAGTGAGAGTAACCAGAGGCAGCAGCCTTGCTCTCCTTCCTTTGCCCAGGCATGGTTTGGAAAAGCTCTTTCCAGACTCCTGGCCATCAGAATATATAACAGGCAACTGAAAATCCTTTTGCATTAAACAGTCAGAGCTGCTTGACCAGCTGCTAACTTGGGGTGTGTCCCAAGGATTTCACCTTCCTCCTCACCTTGCCACATTCAAACGTGAGAGCGTGGTGTCAGCTCAGGCAGGTGTCTGAATGTTGGGCTGAGAGTGAACATGGGCTGCTTTGGTTGTGCCAAAATTAAACCTGTAAAATGATAAGCAATTAAAAGCTTACGCCTGAGGCTTTTGAGATAAAAGTTTATGTTTTATTGCATGTCCACATTAGCTGTAGGCACAATCAGGAGAGTGAGGAAGGTGAAGTTTTGAGATGTCTGCTGCTGATGAAACCTAAATGCTTGGTATTAATCATAGATAGGAAATAAATTCAATGAATCTGTAGCTTGTGTGCAGCAGCTGGGTTTTCACATCTCCTTCATTTTTAGGGACAGTAAGAACCAGAGACATTTTGCACCCTGCAAATAGAGAGCACAAAGTTAAAGAATGTACTCCTAAACTGATCAATTTGTTTATCAGAGTAACAGAATAACAGAGCTAACATTTCTTTCTAGGAAATGTGTATTTTCTAATACATGCATGATCTTCCCTTACTAGAAGCAAAGAGCAATGGCACTTGTATTTTGGTATGTCACTATATTGTAATCTTATGGCGACCTGCTATGTAAAAATACTTAACTACCCTAAGTAAAGAACATCTCAGCATGACTGGGTCATGAGGATGTTAGCTCCACTTCTGGAATTAAACAGAAAGCTGTTCTATTCTATCTGTGCAGACTCTTTCCATATTGTATTTGATATTCCTCATACTAGTAAAAAATCACTTCTTGACTTAGGCCCAGACTGTTCCACAGAATAAACAAAACTGAATGCATGTTGGACACATACAGACCTTGCTAAAGACATAAATTCTATTAAATTAGCCATATTCAAGTTCTCATACTCCCAGGATAATGGGACATTTCTATGGGTGAAGTCTTGTGTTGTTTAAAAAAAATTAGACTATAATTTTGAGGATATAAAATAATCTATTTGACTGAAATGTGTTTGGTGTCTTGTTTCTCTTGTACCTTTATACAGCTTTGCAGACTGTTCAGTTCAGCTGGGTTTCCTGGACTTCTTCTACATCCAGCCACGTGCTGCACATTTTCACTCACCTACTTGTGCCTTACTTTCATTTACCTTACCTTGCATTTTAATGGTTGCACAATGTTCAGTGAGCCCAGACAGCGTCGTGGTTTTGATAGGGGTATGGGAAAATCCCTTTTTTTTTGCTCAGTGAAATAAGTTAGAGGCCACTGTCTGTACTTGCCTCTTGAGGGAAAAAAAACTTGCTTGTTCATTGTTTGTAGGTCTTCCCTGTTCTGATTTTCAGCCCTATCTCAATCTGAGCTTCCTCTCCTGCAGTTAAATCCCAGTCCTGGGTTGCTGTCTCTTCTAGGAATTGTGTTCATTAATATAAACTCAAACCACGTAAGTCTTCCACCTAGATTACAAATTTTTTTTTTTTTTTTCCTTACTCCTCTCAGCATCTTTCTCTTGTGGGCTTCAACACTCTTGCTTTCTTTAAACACCTCTACCCCATGCAGCCCATCCTTGAGGTCCTCACACTGAGCCCCTGGAGCCTTCATCCTGGCTGTGTCACAGCCCCACAGCCCTGTGTTCTCATCCCAGTTCAGTCTTGACTTTCTGCTCCTGAGTGTTGGGCTGGGTGTCAGAGATGCAGCTGAGCCATCACTCTGCCTGGTGCTGGGCTCCTCAGAGCAGCAAAACCAACTATTTGAATATTTTCAAGTGTGGGGATGCAGCCTAATACTCGAAGCTATTGTCCTCTTGTTAGCGTAGAGTAATGGTCTGATGGGATAATCTCCCAAGAGAAAAAATGCATACACTAAAAAGCATATTAGCTGAGCTTCCAGAATGTGTAAAAAGAAGAATAGAGACTTCAGTGCTTTTGTAGAGTGTGAAACGAAGATATCCTGGAGCCAGTGCTGACTCCAGCTGATAAATCCATCCACAGGATGCTGCCTTCAGATCTGAGCTGCCCTGTGAGGGAAAAGCTCTGGAACCTCTGGCTGCTCCACGGCTGGACAGCAGCCAGGGGTGTTAGATTTTAGATTCCATGACCTGTTGGTCAGTGAGCAGCTCTGGCAATCTGGTGTGGATCTCTCAGGCTTTTTAGTGCCATTTCCAGCCGAGTTTGCAGGGGTTTGGGTTTTTGAGCTCAGAAAGGCAAGTCATGGCTGCTGTAGTCAGTGCTGAAAAGAATGATGTAAGAAAAAGGTTATTAAATTTTCATTTCATCTGATTAGTTCCTACCAATCATCTAGAGCAAATGCATGCTAGAAATAGGGACTTTATAGTAATTGTGTTTGCACCAAGCCGGTGATTAATATGTCCAACATGCAAATAGCGAAAGAAAATGCTTTGCATAATGATTTTTCACACACACCTGAAAAGAAACTAAAACTTATGTTTGTTAACTCCTCTGAAGGCATGTCAAGTGCTCACACACAGTTCTGCCTTTACTTCTGTATTTCCATTGTGTCTGGAGTTGAATGCTTTTATCATAGATTAAATAATGAAAGCTTTGACCCAGGTGGTGATGAGGAGCATAACATGGTCATAGCATTAACTTCACCTGTATCAAAAAACATGGGCTAAGAGGTGTGGAAAGAAAACCTTATACAATTTCTGCTGTGTCAGGTAAGAGAAGAGAAAATGGTGCGTGTTGTGCACATTTTGCACTTCCTAAATCTTCCGTATTCTGAAAAAAGTGCTTTTAGAAAATCTAACTTCAGTGGAAAGACAAGCACAGAAAAAAGCTCCAGCCTAAATATAGATTTTCAAGGAATTGCAGTCCATCTTTTTAAACATTGATAATTTTAAAACAATTTTTTAAATAAAGTCTGGAATTCTGCTAAATTTTTTCTTTTAATACCTTTGTATTTCCTTCTGTGAAACCTGGTTTTCAATTCAGTTACACCTTCAGTTTGTTAGATAAGTAATTAAAGTAATTTAAATATCAATATTGCCTAAGGCAATTTCAGACTTAACCAGCAAGCATTTAGGTGGTGACTGAAAAATTTACCAATTTTGTTGAGAGTTTCAGCAACAAGTATTAAGTCTTTATAATTAACATTTAATATATCTGGTAAGTAGTGCTCTGTGATTTGAAGGAGTAGCTTTTTGCATTAATAATTTGTTAAAATATCACCTTTCCACTATTTGATAATGCTATTTTAGTTGTTTTCTCTCAGTAATGCTATTTCCATATATATGACTTCTAATAGCAAATATATTTTAAGGTAATATAGCACCTTAAATTTGAGGTCAATGATTAGTTACTGGGTTTTGCTTCAAGATGTAAAGTAAACAAGAGAAAATAATCCTAATTACTTCATTGACTCTGGAATAACAGTCTGGCAGCTTCTCTGTGATATTTATTTCTCTGATTAAAATCTTGTGCGTGGTAAAGTTTATAATTTATTGCTGCTTTTCCTCCCCTATTTTGTATATCCCTGTTAAAGCTGTTAATTCAGTGTATTTGGAGATATTTGTCTCGTTGTTAATGGATTTGTTCATGCTGATTTGAATCGTTGACAGGATTACAAAACACTTTCTAACGAGTTTTTTTGTACATATGATGTGGCGTTAAAAAAAATCTCAGCAAGGTATATACCTTTTGCACTTTGTAAACGAGTCAGCAGTGCTTCTGTCTGGTGAGGAGGTAGTGTGTTTATGCAACAGCTTTTTAGGGCTGATTGTGACAGTAAATGAAAAATTACTTCCCCAGCTGTGTGCATTTTTTTTTCCTCCCCAGAAGCAGAGAAAACAAATGAGTTGATGGCAGCTAATTGCTGAGCACTGACAGGCTTCAGTCAAGGGGGGGCATCGTTGGTCTTCCACAAATAGATAATAACAAATAAATCCATTTGACCATAAACTTAAGTGGCTGTGATACAGTAAATTACTTGCTCTTAATTTGTCTTAATTTGGGAACTCTCTAGCTCTAAAGTGCATCGAGAGCTTGTTTGTTTTGTATATATGCTTTTCATTCTATTACATTGAAAGAATAGGGGATCTCAGTTCTTTCACTGTAATTCACATGCAGGATTTGCATCAGTCACGTTCTGCCTCTTTGATTAGAGCTAAGGAGTTTTTAAAGTGACAGTATTTTTCTAGGGAAATAAGTGTGTATGTCTTCAAAACATCTGCTGCAATCAGTATGCTGAATTTGAGGAGCAGTGGATAGCCTGACAAATGCCTGAAGTGTTCTATTTGATTTCTTGGTTTATGCCCACAAAAACGTTACTAAAAGGGTCAAAATAACCTTTTTGGAACTGGTGGTTATTAGCTAATGATGATCTAATGGTTGTTAGCTAATGGCACTTGTTAGAAACCACTCCCTGATAACAGTTTGCATCCAAAATTCCTTTTCCATGTAGAAAAGCTGAAGCCTGGAAGAGGCAGCTCTTGGGTAGGGTTGGAAGTGGCTGTTCAGAAACGCGGTGCCATAATTACCTTTATGCAATTACCTTTATGCATAATTACCTTTATGTGCACGGAAAGAGCACCAAAAACTATCCTCTGGAGCCTGTACCAGAGGAATCCATCAGTCCTGTGTGGTGTCTTTGGTTGTGAAAGGGCTTGTGGGGATGCTTTTTTCCGTGGCTGTGTTTTGGGAGGTGTTTTCCAGGCTGTGTACCACGGGCTGTGCCCTGTTTCAGCACTTGTTTCCACTGGTACAATTCTTGGCCTCTTCCCCTGTGCAGACCTGGAATCCTGTATATCTGCATCCTTGGGAGACAAGTGCCTAGGGCAACAACTGTAGATAATAACTCGCTATTTGTGTCTTTTGCAAGTTACAGGCATTGTAAACTGACAGCTGTGAAGGACCTAAACTCACATCAAAGGATACAGATCATCTAGTTAGGTCAATTAATGTTAATTCTCATCTTCCATTAAATTCTTTTATCTTCTCTCCTTTTTTTTTTTTTTTTTTCTCCAGCCAAGCCCAATACCAAGTCCTGTTTTAGGGAGGAAGCCAAATGCCAGTCAGTCATTGCTGGTGTGGTGCAAAGAAGTTACAAAAAACTACAGGGGAGTGAAAATCACCAATTTTACCACGTCGTGGAGAAATGGCTTATCCTTCTGTGCAATATTACATCACTTTAGACCAGACCTAATGTAAGTTGTCTACTCTTTGCTGCATAAGCTAACTCCCCATAGGAATACTGAACAATTTTTTAACTCAAAAATCAAATACCAGTGCATTTTAGGTGCTGAGCTGTTCTCACCCTTTGCTTTCAAGCAGGGAGCCATCCTTTCTAAGAAACCAGGTTTATGAATGCTCAAACTTTGTGACCTCTCTGCTCTCCCTTGTTGCATAAACAATGATTTCTCCCCTCTCTGTGATTTGTTTTTCTTCTTCTTAATCTTATACAAAGAACTGACTTCAAGATGATTATGAGAATTGCACCAGTGTTGAAATGAGATGAGAGGAATAAGCTCTTTGTATGCTGACAAGGACGGATTACCTCCTGGTAAATTTGGTTGTCAAGGCTGGCCTCTAGTCCCTGCCTTAACTTCTTTTTTAGATGGAGAGCTTCAGGCAATGAAACATGTAATCGGTGTTTATTTATTTATTTATTTGTTCCTTTAATTTTCCACACTATTAGTTTTGTTGATTGAATTGCTGTGAAATTGCTAGTTACTGTATGATACTATTGTATGTCAAATTTTTAGATTTAGTTTGTTTTAAAACTGCTGCTTTTATCAAATACTGTATATACCCACTGTGCCATTTTCCCCCTCAGTGACTACAAGTCCCTGAATCCTCAAGATATTAAAGAGAACAACAAAAAGGTAAGAACTGCAAAGAGGGGAAAAAAAAAAACAAACCAAAAACAAAGCAAAACCGTAGCCTCAATTTTAATTTCACTGCAGGTTTTTATTAATTTTGGGAAAGTGCAGTTGTTTTGTAAGGTCATAACTGCAGCTCACAGAAGGTATTCAGCCTCCCGTGGCTCAGATGGGATGCATTATTGACTCGAGTTTGTCTTGGTGTAACATTGACAACAAGAGCAAGGCTGGCACTGGAGTTTAATATTTGTGTGGCCTGCATGAACTGTGGGAGCAGAGGAAGGGTCTGGCCAGCCTTCTGTGGCCAGGTAATTAAAAAAATGAAAAATGTCACTGCTCTTGGGCTGTGGCACACGAGCCTTCCCTTGCTGTTGCCTTAACACTGGGACCTGGGCATGGTTGGTGTTGCTTTGGTGGTGATTGTTATATTTTTAAAGATGAAATTTTACACCTGCTCTTCCGCTGCATCAGCTGAATGAAGTGGTGTGCACAACATGGGAGGTTGAGGATAAAAGGGGTTGAGGTATTACTTTACAAATAAATTTAATGCTAGCAAAATAGTTCATAGCCTTGTGCTGTGTGGGGGTTTTAAACCACTCTTTGTAGGAGCAAGATGTAAAAAGTTTCTCTGGAAGAAGCAGGAATTCAGTTTGGGAATCACCAGAAGACTGTTTTATTTCTGCTCACTATTTTAGACATGTTACAAGCTTCAGTTGGGCCCTAGGGACATGTTTAGAAATTACAATTTTCATGTGAGTCACTGATAGTAAAATTGTTCCTGAAGATAATCAGAAAATTGTTTTAAGTATCTGCCTTCTTAATGCTGTGATTTTATTTTTATACTGCTTTAAAAGGCACTAAATTTAACTGGGATGAAGGTATAAAAACATACTTTGAATAAATTAAGCAAGTTCAATATTATATAGCAAACATATCTACAATCTAGTATTATTTACTTATGTGTCATTTCTGAAAGTGCTTTATTAAAATTAATTTTGTTTATATTTTAATGTGCCCACACACTTATGTGTTAAGCAGGGAGTTACTTGTCTTTAATTTAGTACTTAAGTATTATAAATAGTGAAATATCTCTGAGCTGCTCCTATCTAATGAGTATTTGATGATAATTTTTTTCATAATAATAGGAGGACTTAAAATGACCTAAGTGGATTATCTGTGACATCACAGTATTTTCTGTGACCATATGTTTTTGTACTTCAGGTTTTGTTGAAGTGTCTGGCCTAATTAAGCTGGATTATAAAAAAGAAAGAATAGATTATTAATTTAAAATGTTAGCGGTATGATCCCTCATCTTTCCTTTGTGAAACTCTGGTGGCAAGCAGTGAACTTTTTTAGCCTGTCTTTCTAACAGGATGGAGTTCCCAGGATTGAAGAAATAGTGATTGTTGTTATTGTGCAGGTTTTTTTTTCTTTCATCACTTTGGCAGCCTCGGCCTGACAGCCACACTGAGTATCTCAGTTGCTTCCTGCAGATTTATTTCCTGGTCTCACACAGTTCTGCCAGATAACCCCGTGTGCCCTTGGTGGGAGTGAATGCAGCTCTGCCAACAATGCCTGCCTGGAAATTCCATGCAGATATCTAACACATTTGACAGTGATTCCTCCTAACCAATTAAAATAACATCTTCGGGTGAATAGGATGATTTTCTTTGTCTGAAGCAACTCTTTTCTTCTTTTTTTCTTTTTTTTTAAATATTTTTCTGCCTCTCTCCCCTCTCCCCAAAAGGAAAACCACAGATTAAAGGTTAACCCATAAGAGTGTATCTCTTAGAAGTGCGTGGCCTTGTTTGTATTTTAATTAAAAAAAAGAAAAAAAGAAATCTTAAGATTTCTTAACAACTGTTTCAGTGCAAATACTGAGTATAATTAGGGATGGAAATGCACTCTTACAAAAGGCAGGTCAGCAGAGGTTCTGCACAGCACACACCAACCACTTGCCAGTTGGGTGCTGCCACTGGTGCTGAATAAAAAGGGTATTTACCTGTGACATCTGATCTTGGCCAATATGTCAGTGTGTTACAGAGTTGGGAAATGATTGGAAAACTGCCTGTGGTGCTTGTGCTGATGGATCCCAGTTGATGTCTGTCAATCAGCTTGTCAGGAAATTAAAAAAAAAAAAAAAGAAAAAACTTCATTGGGAGATAGATAAATAGGCTTAGTGTCCTGAATATACATATATTTAAAAATGTCAAACTACTACATTGGCATCAGTCCGAATTGGAAGGTATTTTTGGTGCACATTGCAAATTCAAATTTCTATCGGGAACAAAAGAGAAACCAGGATAATCTTTGAGAAAATTACAAATATTACAGGGATACTTTCCCAGCTGGTCTAAAGAGTTGTGCTTCTACTTAAATCTCAGATACAGCTAACTATCCATGTTGCCTTCCTAGGAGTGTTAAACAGCGAATTTTATTTAATATGTCCATTTGATTATTATTAAGTAATAATTAAATTTAAATTAATGGAAAATGTATTAAAATTACGGCATACTGGCACTATAGTTCCTTATCAACAATAGAAATATTTCGTGTTGGTAATGAAGTGTCCTGCACTTTAAAAATATAAACTACTAAACAAGACTTGGGCTGGATCTTTGATGAGGTGAAGGAATAAGAAGTAGAAGGGCACAACAATATGGTTCTAATAATGAATTTCTGGTTTTAATTATTGTTTAGAGAAGCTTGTTTCATTTATCATGTGGATATATCTTTTGGATGTTCAATTGGCACTTTTAATTTTTATGATGCTCCCCAGTTCTTGGCTATTTCTAACAAATTCCTCAATACATTTGAACTTGAGTGATCATCTTAATAAAATAATCCATTTTTAAAAGGAATCCTTTTAAATTATACATTTAAATAGAAAAATTCAGACTTACAGGGGTAGTATTGAGTCAAAATGGAAAATATTTCTTACCTTGAAGCTGGATTTAATGTTTTTATAATAGGTGTTCATGCTCACCTCTACAATTTGATTCCACAAAGTCATAAGAACATCTCAAATTACACGTGCCAGGAGATGCTTGTTGGCATCAGTAGAAGCAGAGTTAAACATGCAGAGTAATAAATATTTGCAAAAATCAAGGCTGGGTTATGCCTCTGTTTAACAAAAATGATTCGACTTGGAAAATCTACTCTGTTAACACCATGTTGCAAGCTAGTTAGAAATATGGTGCATTTATAAATCTGCTGGAATATCAGGAAGCTCCCAGCTTTTCTAGCAGTGAGGGACAGGCCGTCACATAGAGCTGTATGGACACATCCAGAACACACGGTGGCTATTTCTAGAGCTAGAAAAATTGGCATGCCACTCTACATACCTAGTGTACTTTGAAAGGAGAGAAGCAAAAATGTGGATGGGCACGAGAGGGGGTGGGAAATAACTATGTTTAATCCCAGGCATCGCCAGAAGAACTGAGCAGCCAACAAAAAGTGATTGCAGCTGTGCTGAGAATATCCATCATTCCCAGTTCAGTCCTGCTGTGGTGGTACCTTTCCTGACAATCCTCAAACACTGTCCCAGCCTTCGTTTTACAGACCCTGGGAGATGCTCATAGAATTTCGTTTGATTAGCATAGAAATAAGAAATGGAGAGTGTAAAAGGAGTTTAGGTCAAGTCATGTCTGTGGGCTTGGGCTGCCCTGTCCTGAGGTGCTGTCATTGCTCAGGTGGTGACTCCCACTGCCTGCAGTGTGGGGTGACAAGTTATTTATGAATCAGCAGTGACCCACTTAGCAAAGAACACATCCTGGCCTCACCTTTAGTCCACAGGCAGCACGGGTGGCTACGTGTCCCTGCCCAGCCTGCTTCCTGCTGTCCTGTGGGCATCCATCCCTCCTTCCATCCATCATTCCTGGCGTCTGCCACGCCTCAGGCTGCCCACCCAAATCCCTGCACTGCTCTCCTGAGCTCGCTGCTCTGTTCAGTCCCACCCATCTTGTCTCCCTCTGCTCCAGCCTGATCCTGCTCCCCCAGCTCTGTTTCCCCTGGAAATGACACCTGGCCCTCTTACACCACCCCAGTTGCTGCCATTCCCTTCCACCTAGCATTTTGCTGCTGTTCTGCTCCATCTGGAGTTTTGTGTCAGCAAATACATCACTCATGTTTGATGCTGCTGCTCCTGTGTCTAAGCACAGCTCTGTATTTATGAATGGCATAACAATGGCTCATAATAATAAACCTTCCCAAGGAATACCACACCAAATACCAGCAGGGATTTTTGGCCAAATCATTTTGCATGGGGAGGGCCAGAAGAGCTTAAAAATAAATTATTCAGACCATTTCTATGTCTAGATAAACTCTGTGAATCATTCGTTACAATGATATAAAAATTACTTCACCTAAAGTGCTTTGGGAAGTTACACCTGAGCAGGAGGGGAGGCATGCAGAATTTCAGGATGATAAATTCCAGCTTTTGGAAGCAGAGTTTGAAAAGCAGCTGAAACGAAAACTATTGGACCACTGAGTAGGGAATGACATTGCAAGGAGGAGGAGAGAGCCTCCTTTTCTCAGAGCAAATAAAATATCCTAGTTTGCCAGGAGCAGGCCAGCCCATTCTATCTCACTCTTGAATACTTAGTAATATGAAAACCAAGAGGATTACAAAAAAAACCAACCCGTAATTGCTTTATTTTTTCCTCTATTCTTTTAAAACTAGAGAAATTAAGGAAAAAATGTCAAGTTGAAGGGTTGAAGCCAGTGATGTGTGTTACTGTTGCCTTGTGAAAGGACAGTTTTCTCATCCATGTCTTAAATTTAGCATCTGCTTTTGTTCAAAATAGTGCAGGATCAACTGTGAATGTTGTAAGCCCCTTCAGGAGAAGGTGAAAAGGAGCTGCAGGATTCCTGGGGGAGGAGAAGCCCACATGCTTTAACTGAGTGCATCTGCTCTAACAGGAGGCCTTTTAAAGGCTTCCTTGAAACACAATATTGTCTTCCAAGGTTAATCCAGGATAGTAATAATTAATTGTAAATTGAGAAACAGCTTTAATTCTTCAAAACTAGAAAAACCTGATGCACCAAGCCCACTCACTTAAAGGGCCAGCAGGAAAAGAAGGCAATGTGGCCTCACAGAGCAGGAGGCTTGCAACTATTCAGCTTTTAGAAAGTAAAGTGAAATGGGAATGATTTTTACTCTCTCTTTCTTATACATTTAGCATCAACAAATGTTTTTAAAATGCGTTTGCTTGATGGATTAATGTGATCTATGTCTGGCATCAAGTAATCTGTGGTGGTGTTCTTTTTGGCTGTCTGGACATAGTTTTTCATCAGCAGGAATCACTGCCATTACATGACCAGTAGAAGGCAGAAGGTTGATCATCAGTGATAAAGCTCAAGATGGATTAGTGTCGTGTTTCTTATATCTTTGTTCCTTATCTTAAAAAGCCATCCTGAGTTCCTTTTCTTTCTGGTCCAACTCTTAGACTTTTTTTGTTTGCTTGTTTCCTGCTGCTGGAGTGAGAACCATTTGAGATATTGGCAGGTTTTCCTAGTGCAAAAAGAAGGGCTTTCAAGCTGCAGTTTCATTAATAACTGTTTACTCGTAGAAGTGTCATAATTTTGAGCAACAAAAGATTTTAGGATAGTATTTTAGGTGCAAAACCACCACATATCACAGAATCACAAGGTTGGAAGAGACCTTTAAGATCATGGAGTCCAACCCAGCCCCAACACCTCAGCTAAACCCTGGCACCCAGTGCCACATCCAGGCTTTGGTTAAACACACCCAGGGATGGTGACTCCAGCACCTCCCCGGGCAGAACATTCCAGAACTTTATCACTCTTTCTGGGAAAAACTCCTTCCTGCCATCCAACCTGTATTTCCCTTGGAGCAGCTCGAGGCTGTGTGCTCTGGTTGTGTCAGGGCTGCCTGGAGACAGAGCCCAGCCCCAGCTGAGCACAGGCACCTTTCAGGGGTCACAGAGAGTGCTGAGGTCACCCCTGACTCTCCTTTTCTCCAGGCTGAGCACCCCCAGCTCCCTCAGCTGCTCCTCACAGGGTTTGTGTTCCCAGCCCCTCATATGGCATTGAAGTATGTTACAAATATTTAAAACAATGCCATTTGAGTGGTTTTGCTGGTTGCATCCTCTCAGTTTGCTTTGCTGTGAAGATGCCCCAGGACATGTGTAGAAAGCCATCAGGAAAAATCAATGAGCTGGATGTTGGATGGTGCACCAAAAAGTAGTGATGACAATAATGAAGCTGTTACACTATTATGCGACACAAGTCATACAGACACAGTTGAGAGAAGGCAAGGAAGAAGTAAGTTTTATTTTGGTTTTTGTATTATATAGAGTTTTGGGAACGGCTATTGATTGGAAGATGAAGTAACTACACTGGTTAATGACAAAGTCTATCAAACCTTTCTCCCCCCAGGAGAAAGAATGAAAAACAAAAAGATAGTTAGAAAAACATGTGTATGTTTACAAAAAGCAGTGTGAGAAACTCTATTACAAAAATGAAAAAGCAGTAGAAAGTTGAAAATCAGAGCGACATGAAGCCAAAAGAATACTAAGTAATAAAGAATACTAAGTAATAAAGAATACTAAGTAACAAAGTCAGAGCCCTGTTTTCCCTGTAGTACTGGATCGAGGCTTGCTTGTTTTGACTGAAACTTCCAAGGGAAGAACCTGCCACCCTGTGATCTTTCTTTTGTTTGTCTTTCAAGGCTTACGACGGCTTTGCCAGCTTGGGGATCTCGCGGCTGCTGGAGCCTTCGGACATGGTTTTGTTGGCCATCCCCGACAAGCTGACTGTCATGACCTATCTCTACCAGATCAGGGCCCATTTCTGCGGCCAGGAGCTGAACGTGGTGCAGATCGAGGAGAACAGCAGCAAGAGCACCTACAAGGTGGGGAACTACGAGACAGACACCAACAGCTCCGTGGACCAGGAGAAGTTCTACGCGGAGCTGAGCGAGCTGAAGCGCGAGCCCGAGCTGCAGCCCCCGGACACGGGCTTGGCGGACTTTGCCTCGCAGGATGACTCTGTGTTTGTAAATGACAGCGGTGTTGGAGAGTCTGAGAGCGAGCACCAGACTCCTGATGACCATCTGAGCCCCAGCACAGCCTCCCCTTCCTCACGCAGGACTCGGAGCGACACGGATCCGCAGAAATCCCAGCAGAGCTCTGGAAGGACTTCGGCGTCCGAAGAAATCGGGAAGTGTGGCAGTACAGACACAACACAAGTGCAGCCTGTGTTGGGAAGGAAGAAATTGCTGATAAGTGACACTTTAGACTTCAGTGACTTAGCACATGTCAGTGATCAAAAAGAGGATATGTCTCCCACAGTTGCTTGTGAAGATAACAACAAGAAGAGACACCAGAGCTCAGACAGTACCCCTGGTTTCTCAGAGCAAGAAAAGCTGGGATGTATAGGATCCACAGAGAGCACAAGAGCAGATCCCAGTTCACCTGTCACAAAACCAGGTTTATCTCCTACTTCTAAGCCTGGATACTCCTATAGTATGGATACAGATCTTGCAAAGAAACCACATGCTTCTCCGAGGCAAACGGAATCTGATTCTGACAGTGATGCCAGAACAGCTTTAAATCATGCAGATCAGACTGCAAAAACAGCCCAGGTAAGCGTTTGTGTCTGTGAATTAGGATGGAGGTGCTGTTCAAGTTCTTTCTCTGCGTTTGTAGTTTACACCAAATCTTCAGCATAAATGGTGAGGTGAGCAGTGTATTTTTATTTTTGGGCAATAAATATTTTGCCTGAGAAGTAGGTGGTGCTGAAAAACAATCGTTACATGAAAAACTAATTTACAGAAATTGTCCCACTGTTGATCTTTCCAGTCTCTCTCCAATCAAATTGTGTTCTCAGCTGTCTCAAAGATGGCTCCAAAGCTTTTGCCACTGTCTGTTGCAACTTATTTCCTCTGAGTGTTGCACACTGAAGCAAAAACTGGAAAAATATATTGATTCATTAGGAAATGTAAAGCTTTGAACACCTTAAAATTTACTGAAGATATTTCAAAACCTTGTCTGGGAAACCACAGAGTCTCATGAACATAGCCAGGATGGTGAGGTAGAAACTCCAGACTGTTAAATTATTCTGCTTTCCATTGAGTGGCCTAAGGCATGTTACTTCACCACAAAAAAAAAAAAAAGTGTCATTTTCCTTTCTGTAAAGAAAACAGTGTATGCCCACCTACCTTGCAGTGAGAATGGAAGTTGAATATGATATATATGCTGAGTATTATCAATAAATCATATAATCATAAAAATACGTAAAACTTGTTATCACCTCCACTTACAAAAATGCCAAAGCAGGCTTATAATTTTACCCCTGTGAAGAGTTTTCTTGAGTTTGGGCTTTGTGCCATTAGCTCTGGTAAGAAAAGAATATATCCAGTCTTCTGGTAGTATGAATTACTTCAAATATTTTTCTGGGTGTTTTTTTCTGAGTAAGCACCGTAAAGATAATTTTATTGCAAGAGAAGCAGTCTCTAGATGAGTGATAGTGGCCAAATATTGGTTCCAGAGCCAGCTAATTTCTTCCCTTTAATCAATGAAGTCTTGTGAGGTTTCTTTCATCATCATCATCATCATCATCTTTGTGTGCTGGATGAGAAAGGAACAGCTTGGCCCATACAGAATAAAAGAGCAGGAGGAGACAGGATTTTGTTCTCCATGAAGATTATCATGGGCAAGGGTGTAACAGGCCAAGCAAAAGCAAGAGTTGCCTTTAGAGGCAGTTCTTTGTTGTTAATTATTGGTGCATTTGCACATGGCAATAAAATCTCAGATGTGAGGCTCCCTCTGGTTGGAGTCAGCCACCTCCACTTCCCCGTGCTTGTTGCAGGAGCACAGCAGGCAGCACCTGGCCCAGGGAAAGCCCCAGAGATGCATTTTCCCACTCTTCAGAGCTGACCTTGGCTAAGAAACCAGCCCTTGGGAGTGTGTCTGCCTGGGAGCTGCTCGTGTTCTCACGTTGCCTGTGCAGAACCCCCTCTTGCTGATTCTGCTCAGTCCTTTGTATGCAGAAGGAGCTTTCTTGTGCATACTCATAAATTCAGTAGAAGCAGATATTTTTGCAGGGTTTTTTGCCTCGTGCCCAGCCTCTTGGTGTTTAATTTAAGCTATAAGTGAGTGGTACCCATATAAGTAGCCAACAAAGCATTTTTGTTGTAGCCATATTTGCATACATATTAAAGTAAATAAGTAAACACATAGCACGTTTGACATGGCTTCTATGGAGCCAGCTGGGTTTTTTCCGCAGTTGCAGTTTAAAGACATTAAATGCTGATAGAAATTAAGTTTTAAGGGGAAGGAAGAGAACTCCTATTTACATTATAAAGGCCCTACGACTATTTTTTTTTTTTTACATTTTGATCATCTTTTCATTTCTGTAGAATGCTCTGTCACCTCATGAAGACATAATTCATGTGGCTCCTGACCTTTATTGTGTAGGAAGGCCGCTGGCTATTAACTGCTGTATAAACCTTCAGCACCCTGAGGCTGCCTTGCTGTTAATTATATTTCTTTATTTTTAAGCAACGTATGTTGTCAAGACAGGAAGAACTTAAAGAACGAGCGAGAGTTCTGCTTGAGCAAGCAAGAAGAGATGCAGCATTAAAGGCAGGGAATAAACAACTAAGCAGTACCCTCATCCCAGCCCGCAGTAAACAGCTGAATGATGTAAGAAACGTGGGCCACTCTTGCAGTTTGCAGGGTTAAAATGCATTTTGGGGGGAGGCATGTCCTTGCAGGAGGTTTCTTCTCTACGTGTGATGTGTCGTGTGTCCTTGGTTCACTTTTAAAACCTGTTTCTCCTGGTGTTATGGCCGGTAGGAAGGTGCCTCCCACTTCCCTGGAAGCAGAAGTCTGGGAGCACCTTCTCTGCTTGGCACTGCCGTTTTTGGGGGGGTGAAACTCAAACATGTTGAATGGTAGTGAAGTAATTTGGGCTATTTCTGATTACTTCTCTTCCAGTTAATGTAAATCACTTCCTTGAGCCTCTGGTGTGAGCTCCTTGCTCTTTACAAGTGTTGTTGCAGTGAATGGAGCTGCTTGTGTCAGTCTTGTAAAAGAGTTGATGAAATGATCCCTTTTTATCACCAAAACGATCCCTTTTTATCACCCTTTTTCCCCCAAAATGGCCAGTTGATTATGCTGGCGAGAGGGGAAAGTGGGGCTGGGGAATGAGCTCCAGTGTTGAAGCAGCTGTGGTTGCATCTCCAGTGGCTTCCGTGGTGACCTGGAAGGATCCCTACTCTCTGGAGATAAAAGCTGATTAATTTTCATGCAAACCTTTGCAATGCAGGTTTTGTGATTCTAACTATTGCACGTTAGAGACTGTACTGGCAACTGAGAATGTAAATATAACATTTGTTATATTATGTTAATATATCTATTANACAAGCTCCTATTTTCAAAGGTTTTACAACTTTGCTAGTATTTCATTGTTTGAGCTGAAATCTTCCCTGTCAGCTCTTCTGCCTCAGGGTAATATTTTTAATTTTTTTTTTTACGTAAAAAAAAAACCTGTTCATCTCTTTCTCTGTACTAGGCTGGACAAAGCATCGTTCCACTCATATTAAGAATAGATAAAATTTGGAAAGATGGTTAGATTCCCTTGAAAAATCTGTTCAAAACAGTCAAAGTTCTGTTAGTACCGCAATCTTTTTAGAGAGCCTTGAAGTTCAGAAAAGCTCCTAAGCGTCATTAAAAATTGTCTGCATGGACATTGCCCAGCAAGAGCATCTTTTACCATTGCACTCCTAAGGATCCAGGCCCCTTCTGATGCAGGTCGTGGAATTGGGAAGCAAAACCTTCTCTTTCAGACTCCAACTCCTGCTGATGAAATGCAAACAGGAGAAAAAGGAGCTGCCCCAGTGGCAAACAGAGAAGAGGTGCCCTGGGTGGGTGGCAGTGGGAAGTTAGACAATAATGAAGGTGGTGTCCAGGCCATGAAAACCAGGAGATGGTGAAGGGTTTTCAGGGTGAGAGTTAGGACTGCCAGATTACCCATGGGACCTTATTTCATTTGTTACAGAAGCTGAAAAATTAATTAGAAGCCTGCAGGAAAGGGAAGGGCAGCTTGGCAGAGCCAAAGTTTCTTGCTGCCTCCATCAGAGGCTCAAGGAGAACTGTCCTGGAACAAATGTGAAATCTGGGCACTCTGAGCAAACTGTGGTGGCCACTCTTGACTTGAGTTGTTTGTCACATAGGAATGACAAAAGCTCCTCAGCTCTGAAGTGTGTCGTGGAGATGTGATTTGGAGACTCTTACAGTTGGTATATAATAATATACATTATATAAAGCATGTATAACATGTATGTATATGTTATATACATATTCCTACATGTGCATATTCTGTGCATCAACATATATGGGTGTGAGATAAAACACATTGATTCCTGTTTTCCTGTAGCATACTTGATACTAGTAGAGATGAGGCATTTCCATTTGATGTAGTTCTGCCAGTTTTCTACAGGTCATTGCTCATTTGATTGTTAGCATATAGCACAGACTTATTTCTATTCATGGCTTTTTGGTCATTAAGGTTAATAATAAGAACTTTGACTCAAAGCAGTGTTGTATGTGTCAGTGTGCAGTAATGTGTAGTAGTGTGTTATCCAAATGAGAGTTGTGATAATGAGAATCAGCATTTAGTAGTGGAAATTGGACGAGGCTCATTTTCAGGATGGATTGAGAGTCAAAAGAAAATGGTTTAAAACAGGAAGATCTAATTTTAAATAAGAAAACTTTGAAGAGATAGTTCAGGGGCAATACTTTTGAAAGTAACTCTTGAAGTTTGCAATTGCACCTTTTTTGATACCTTCTCAGAAAGGGCTTTAAGCATCCTAGTCTTTCAGACTGTGCTCTGTCAGTCACCCCAGCTAAGCAAAGCCTGTGGAGTCATTAGAGACTTTAGAAAAGTCTCATCTAGGCGTTGCTGTTACCACTTTCCATGTGTCCTGTGAGCACCAGGAGTTTCTGCTTCCCCAGTGAGAGCAGCATTCAGTGGGGTTGGGCAATGTGCACGTTGAGGACAGGTAGTGCCACTGCTCAGAGTCAGCAGCAGGGAGGAAATTTCCAAATCTGTACCATGGTCATAAATACAGGTTTGTTTGCTGTGTGCCTGCCTGATTTGTTTTGGTAAAAGCCCATTTTGAAAAGAGCAGTGTTCCTGTTTTTCCCCCCCAAGCACAGAGCACAGCCTCATTTCTCCCATTCCTTCCCTGCTTGCAGCATGGTACAAGTTTTTTCAGTGTTATTTGGTGCTTCTCAGAAGCCTTCCATCTCAAGCTGTATGCATGCCAGACAGCATGTGGAGGTATGTGTGCAGGTATTTGAAGTCTAAGAGGAGACTGCATTGATCAGAACCCCCTTGAAATCATGCTCATGGTTTGGGAGGATCATAGCTGTGTTGTTAAAATTGATGCAGCCCTTTGGAGACTGGAAGAATTAGCTTAAGAGCTCTGTGAACAGAGTTACTGATCCCCTCGTGGATCCCTTTCTCTATGGTAGATTTATAAACAGCTCAGCCTTTCTGCTTGCTTTCTTGATGTGTGTGTGCATGTGGTGACTCTTTTACGAGATGCTTCTGTCATTTGCAATCTGATACAGCAGCTGTAATCACTTAGCTTTTAACCAGGAGAGCCTTTTTATTAGCTTACTCATTTTTATTTCACTTGCCTTTTCTCATGGTGAACATCACAGGGCTAGAAGGGATATATCTGCTCCCACCAGATGCTGTAAAATATCAACCTGTAGTGATGGTTGTTAGCAGCAGCAGCTTGGCTGGAATGTGATGTTGGAAAGGTGAGGGGACTGGAGCTGGGCTGTGCCACCTGTCTGGCAAAGTGACAGGCTAGAGGGGACCACAATGGGTGGGAAATATCCAGAAGTCATGGGCCTAAAAGGCCATTCCAGAAGGGGAATCCTCACCTGCAGAACATGGGCTGGAATCTCTAATTCCTGAATCTCACCGTAACTCTGCTGTCAGCAAATATCTGTAAAGGCCGTTGGCAAAATCTTCTTACTTTCTTTTGGTGACTGGGGCACATAAGGAATGGAAATTTACTGCAGCTGTCATTTACTCTCCAAGCTCAAATGGCTATGGTTATGGAGTCAGCATGATTACAGAGAATGGAATTAGGAGTTAAGAAATGCACAGGCAACTTTAATTAACCTCTTTTGTGTATATGCATTATGATGTAGTCTTTAATTATGTGATCACATACTATTTTCCCCAAAGCAGTTGTGTCTCATTTTCCTCGGAGGATGGAGGTGATGTAGAAGGCTGTTTGTCCAGAGGACCTCTGTGCTTTTGATTGCAGAAACTGAAAGGTGCACGACAAACAAAGCAGGGACTGTGAGGAGTGAAAAGATGAGGTCGTTGTTAAGGTGCTTGAAAGAATTAAATGTACTTCTTCCTTTACCCAAGTTCCTGATCAGTGCCACTAAGTCTTTTGAGCCAGACATCCTCCAGGTGGTCACTTTTTGTGTGTCCTTCCTTTCTGGATTGCTTTGAGGCAGAAGTTTGATTTGCAGATATATTGAGCATCCAGGTCTGTCAGGGAAATCAATTGGAGTTGTGCTTGAGACATATAAAGGGTTATAAAGCTTAGTATACTGAAAAAAAAATCCAAGTAATAGGCTTCCCAGAGCAAGCAGCCAGAGACAGATCCTTTTAGCTGGATCTCTGTGTCTCAGTTCTCATCAGAAGAGCAGGGTAATAACTCTGCCACGGCTTGCTGTGGGAAGGGAATGTGATTAATGCTCTGGAGGCTCTTAAATACCACAGAGGTGGGCACTGTAGAAAGAAATCAAGAAATTAACAATTCTGTCTTCAGAGCAAGATTGGGATCTTGTGGTGTAAAGAATAATGCTACCTGTTGATGGGGCCTGCCTGTTGAACAGTGGGAATAACCCCAAGTACTGAACACCACTGGGTAGAGCTCAGGGCTGGGCTGAAGACCAGGAGATAGTGAAAGTACAAGGTGGTGCCACAATAAGGCTCTGTTTTAGAGGATGCAGAGCAGGATGGAAATTAAGATTATGCCCCCTAGCTTTATTTCTGGCGTCTCCTAAATCCTGTGTCAGATTCTTTTAACTTGTTTTTGTAAGGTAGACAGCTTTAGCAGGGAATGCTGTGTCTGGTGGAATTCATGAAAAACACTGCTCATCTGGCAAAGGATGTGTTTTTCTCCCTGCCAGGGGCTACAGATGGTTTCTGAAGTTACTTGGGTTTTGCATGAGCCAAGGATTCCTCCTTGGTGAATTTAGGTGCAGGACTGAGCCACCCATACATGGATTTGGCTGAAAATTTTGCATATTTGGGATCTGGCATAGATTCTGGGATGCAGGAGTTCAGTAGCATGTTACCTGGAGGGAATCAGTCTGTCCTCTGCCTTTTGTGAAGCAGGAGAATAGTAATTCTTTCTTCAGAGCAGCATTCGAGTATAACTACACTAAAAATTGTGAGGGACTCCATTTGAACAGTAAGAATTTAAAACCAGAATAATACAAACTGAAGTAGGGGGGGTTTGGGGAGTAATCCTGAGGCTGTTGCTGTGCTTAAGTGCAACTGTTGCTACCCTGCTTTCTGTACAGAGAAAGATTTGGGTTTAATTATCTCTGGTACCATTATTTTGTATTTATTCAAGCTGAATGACAGCAGTAGCCACCTCAATGTGCATATACTGAAAAAAAAAAAAAGAGAAAGGTTTGAAAGAGCAGTGGCGATTATGTTCAACTCTTTTAGCAGATTTTGCAGATCCAAAGTACTTCACCAAAAAGCTGTCTCCTCCAAACACACAAACAGTGTGTGCAGAGGAACGGGCTGTGCCATGAGATTGTGTCTCCTTGCTCAGAATACTGCTTTTTATTACTCCCTCGCTCAAAGGACTTGTTGCAGCTGTATCTAATTCATTTTTAATAAGCTCTTTCTACTTCAGGTGTCAATCTGTTGTGCCCATTACTTTTCATTTTCGTAAATATTTGAGTGCAAAATGCGAAATGATAACTTTTTTTTTTTTTTTTTTTTTTTTTTTTTTTTTGCATGCACTGGACTAGTGGAAATAGAAGTTCTTTTTAGAAAGGCTTCAGAAAGTGACACAATCTGAAAGGAGATGAGTCTTTATGATCTTTAATTTTGGTTGCATACATTTGCACAGATACTGGACATGCTGACTGCAATAAAATAAAAACAAAGCATTATTTTAAATGCTCAGAAAAAACACTTTAATAAATGATCCCTTTTATTGATCATGTCTGGCAAAAATCTGCTGCCCCTCTGAACTAATAAGCTCCAAACTGTCCAAACTTACCTCCAGTAAATAAACTGTAGCCAACATGAACAGAAGTGGTACCAAAACCAAATTCAGAGTACACAGCAAAAATAGAATATTTTATTTTGATTGAAAAATGCCTTAAACTCAAGGTAGCAAGGCGAGTGTTCTTTCCTCCGATTATATTTTCAGGTTATTGAAAACGAGTATAAAATATCTTCATTTAGTATTTTTTTCCTGTGTCAGACCAGAATCCCTACTTCTGTTGCATTAGGAAAGGTATCCAGTTCACTGCTGGATGTTTTTGTAGTCTCCTCAGTTGGAAAATAAATGTCTGTGATTGAGGTGGTAATGTTAGCTCATTTAAGGAAGCACTCTCAAGTTAGTCCTATCTTGTTTTTCTTTAAAAAAAACAGATTAAAAACCTGATCTTTATTAATTAAACATCTAGCATGAATTTATTGAGGTGTAGGACTTTGCAGGTGGCAACCTTGGTCTTTTAATATTAATTGGAAAATATTGATTGAAAAAAGACTAGTCTGTCATGCTGATAATTGCAACCAGATTTAGATATGATCACTAGATCTTGCCAAGATTACAAAGAAGGAGTTACCATCTAATTGGTAAAAAGATTGAACATTATTTTGGTAATCCCTGAGCTTTGGTAACTTATTCCCTGTTGTTCATTTATATGTCTTGTCTGTATGCCACTATAAGGTGGTTAAATATGGTGTAAGCTGATAAGACTATGCTGTAGAGTATTTACATTTCATGAGCATTGCAAGTTTTGTAGTTGTTTTAACAATATACTTTTCTTTAACTGGAGGTTAGACCTGCTGACTGAACACTTCAAACCCACTGCTGACCTGATATTTCTTTTTTTATAGCGACACGCTAAGGTTGAGATAGTCTGTCCTCTATTCCTTGGTGGCAGGAGCAAGGAACTTGTTTTATTTAATGTTCCTCAATTCATGAAAAATAAAAATAATCTGTAACTTTCCAAAAAAGGTTCGACATCTTTTGACTTCATATTTGGTCTGTTTAAGCACTTGCTCACTATGAAGTTGTGATATTTCACTGTACAAAAATATTGCTGTAGACAAGTCCCTGACGTAGCTGGGAAAATAAATCAATTAGTGCAAGTAAACTAATTTTTAAGAAGCATTAGTATCCACTGTGAGTTTTACAGCAGGAAGGATTTCCTGAATAAAGCATAACCTTTGATAATCCACGACAAATGTTAGCAGTTTCAGTTTTGGATACAAATGCTTGAGTTTCCCAGCTGATTTTTATTGCTTTTATTTCTATAAGACGTATCTGTTTACACCAGTTCAGGATCTGGGCTAACTATATACATTTATTTATTATGTGGCTGTAAATTCGAGGTGCTGCACAGTCTGCAGCCATACCATTAACTCACACGCCGACAGAAAAATAGGCTGGCAGTTTATTCATGGAATTTTAAGATCACCTGAACAAAATCAGTTCCAAAATTTTAACGTCTTCTATCAATTTGTAAACATTAGGGGAAAAAAAAAAAAAGGAGTCTGTGTTTCAGAGCTGTCCCTTGGTGTGCAGAAACCCGGGTTTCTCAGCCCCTGGAATGCTCTTTTTCTCTGGCTGCTAATAGCTGTGGACGTTTTCTGTGTGGATGTTCAGTACACACTGTTGTGAATCCCAGGATGATATCGCCATTACTCAGAGCTGTATTTTGCATTGCCTATTCTCTGATTGCTCAGCATGCACAAGGGTAAAGTTAAAATCTTTATTCATTTCATTTAAAAATGTTTCTTTTGTTCTCCTTATCGTGTTCTGGCTTTCCCAAGGATATATGCCTTGAACGAAAAGTCACATGTGCATTACTAATTGTGTGCCATTGTATTTACAGTTCCTAGTGGTGGCACTGTGAAGCTACTAATTCTTTTGCTTCACTTGATGTAAAATAATCTGAGTGTCTTTGATAGCAGTGAAACAGTATTAATTGTTTTGTACATTTCTTGGTCACTCTTCTTAGGTGGTCTTCATAATCTATTAGAACTTTCAGCCAGATTTTTGTAATGTCATGCCTCCAGCAGTGATTAAATTGGTAATTAATGAACAGTCCTTGGCAACATAAACCACATCCCGTTAATTTTCCCTTTTGAGTTGGTGGAAGTTGTCGTGTCTGTCAGAAAGCGTTGCGCCACCTTGCTACGGCCCCTTGGCATGGAACCACGGCGACGGGATTTTTTGCAGCCATTAGTAGATCAGAGCAGTAATTTCACAGTATTTTGGTCAGGGTAATTATAGTACCAAGTACCGGGTAGAGTTGGGAATTCACACAAGAAGTCCAGAAATACCAGGTGAGCTTCCTTGTGTTCACTGGGACGTTATGATTAGTTTAATTGGGCTTTGTTTGATTTCAGCCGCGGAGACTCTTTGTGCCACGGCACTGCAGCCACTTTCCACTTTAGTGTTTCTGACCTGCATTGACAGGAACTGGTGCAAAAATGAACTCTTTGAAGTGGGACTCTTTGGAGAGGGCAACTAAAAAAGGGGAAGAGTGATGTGTAAGTAGTGTACTGTAGCAAAGCACGACACCAGCCCAAACACCCTGCGTTTTGCGGGTGATGTGATTCAAATTCTTTCATATTTCCAACCGGAGCAGATAATATTTCTGCTGCATTTGTGCAAACCTCGAGTAAATTACTGCATTTAATAACACGGTCTGTTTTTAATGGCTGGCTTTTACGTAGCACCTGCTGTTCCACCTTCCTTTGAAGGTACGGTTGTTTCTCTCACCAGAAATTCTGTGAATCGTCTATTTAGCCCTGCAAACAAATCTGGGCGAATGCATTAATGAGACTGCAGCTGCACTTAGCAGTTCACATGTCACAAAATAGTAGGTAAAGGCATTCATACTTGAGTGACTGACTATAGGTGTAGTGGCCTTCAGCAGTACATTGTGCACATTAAACTTTAAATAGTCACTTGCCTGTTGGCTTCTGAATGAAAGGACTGTCACTGGTCACTTCTCCTAAAGCCTTAATGAAACCAAATAGTTTGCTACGAGTTTGGGCCTAACCATTGGGGTGTTTCATGCAGTCTTGTCAGTTGATGTTCATGAATTGACTTGAACGAAGATCAAAGTGTTTCTCAAAATGGAGAAGCGGGGAGAGAGACAGCTCCTTCAATTGCACCACAAGAGCTAATCAAGCCATCAGTTCTTTATGCACTCTGCGTGCCTTTAGAATTTAATACCCAATGGTTTGTCAGGACAAATTGAAATTCGGGGGTTGGCGGGGAGCGGGGGGAGGCGGAGAGTGTCCCTCCTCAGCCTGCTGAAAATAAAATAAGCGCTTCGCTCTTCTGGAGGATCGTTGTGATAAATTTTATCATTTAATGTAAAACTGCAATGTTGATTAAACGTTCGGGGCTGAAAAAAAGAAGTTACGGCGAAGGATTCGATGGGCCTCATGCACCTTAGTGATGAGTAAAGATTCAGGTTCAAAGTGAAAGAGAAACTAAACTCGGGGTGATTTTTTCGTTTCTTTGATTGCTAATGAACTTTTTTTTTTTTTTTTTTTTGCCGAGACATTTTAAATTGGATTCAGAAGATAGATTTTTGAGTGTCAGTTAAAACAAAGTCATGTGAAAATGCCTCTCTTTCTCCCTCCCTCCCCTTCTCCCTTTTTAATTGATATGATTTAGGCAGAGGAAAATGGTGAGGGGGATTTTTCTATTGCAGAAGCAATTTTTAAGGGATTTAGTCTTATTTAGCCTGAAGGTCCTCACACTAATGAGAGCACTTAAGTTACGTCCAGGCGTTGATTAGACAGCTCATCTATCAACTGGAGCATGAGAATTTGTATTTTAGGTACCTTTTATACATTATAAAATTTTTTTTATTACTTTAGACTTTATTTTCCACAAATCTTTAATTGCCTTCTTTCACATCCGAGGTGTCTGTAACTCAGCTGGCAGAGTACAAACGTGAGCAGGGGAATACTCTACGTTTGATGTTGAGTACATTTCGATACATTTTGATGATACCAAAATTTTGACAATATCGAAACTGCATCTGTAGAAATTGGTATGCTGGATGCAAATTGCTACCAGGATACGTTCCTTAAACTGGCACAAGCTCCCTCAAAGTCTGAATGCATTTATTGAGGAAACACAGAATTGTATATGTATATTTAAATGCCCAGCTACTCCCCCCACCCCCAAATCGTGAATGCTGTCTCTACCTGTAGTTTTCTTTTTTGCCGTGTTTAAAACACAATAGCATCTTAATTATTTTCTGAACCATTCTGAAAAGTACAGCTTTTGTAACTTTTTGACATTTCAGGTTTAAAAAAAATTAAAACGTTGCCACCAGCTTGCACTATGAGCAGCCTGTAATAACAGTTAAAAAAGCTTTCTGAACTATTTGACAAGATTTCTTAGTGCTGAGGCCATATGCTGTAGCCTTTAAGCTATTTCTTCCTATCAGTTTCATTATCACCTGCCTCTGAGTCTCCAATATCATCAGTAAGCACATGCAGAATCATAATTATGCCATGTACAAGTTCTTTGATAACATGTACAGTTTTCTTCTTAATTCTTTATCAAATGCATTGATCGTGGCATGTGTGCATTGATCCAGGTCCACCATCTGGCTGTGTGTGATAAGCACAGTGGCATCTTTGCATTTCCACTGTCATTCATTGCGCTACAATTTGGCTGCAGGGGAGTAGTGGCTGGGATTAGCCCTGTTCTGCTACTTACTTGCATTTTAAGTTGACACCTCTACAGCGGCTCAGACCACATTACAAACTGAAACACATACGCACGACTTAGTGATGTGACACTCCTCAATAAGCTTACTCCACTAGCTACTCAACAATCTGTAATTGGATTTGTAGGAATAACAGCAAAAGATTTCCTAAGAATTGCTGGGGACAGAAGGTGAAGTTTTCTCATTATTGGCAAAAGGCTAGGTATAGATCTTAGGCGATTGGTATTTTCCATTAAAAAAACCTGCCAGCAGTTTGCAGGACTTTTTCAAAAAAGAAAAAAAAAAAAAAACCAGCAAAAATAGGGTCCAGGGAGATGTAGGGTTTGCACTTGCTCTTTTCATTCTCATCACATAGAAGCAGACAGGGATCTTGTTACCCTCCCCCAAAAATTGAGAGGAGGGGGGGAGGAAAACCAACTTTGGGAGGCCCCCTGGAGCCCGCTGGCTTTGTTGGGCTGGGAGTGACCCGGGAGCATTCCTCAGGAGGGCACGTCCCCTCCCTTGCCCGCCCCAGGAGGAAGCTTCCCAGGATGGCAGTCTGAGAGATGCTGCTCTCCAACTTACACATCCCATACACTTGCCAAAAAAGCCTTTGTTTCATAACACCACATTTTTTTTTTNTTTTTTTTGTAAATTATAAAGTCAAGTTTACACAAGAGAAAATCCCTTAAGTGGAGCTCGACGAATGTTGACTCCTACAATGAGTAAGCAGCTTTCTTAACTTCTGTCTGTAACTCAGCTGTGGAAAGGCACAGAAAACACCATCTTTAGCCCGTTCATCTGGGATCAGACGTTCTGCCCTGTCCGGATGGTGGCATATTTTAGGATATTTCTGAGCCCCTGTTTGTGGGTCATGCCAATGGCACTGGCAGTCAGGATGACAGGCAGAACGAGCTCATGGGTCCCAGCACCTTAGGTGATTGTTGACATTAATTATACTTCCTGGATGGGGGAGAGCACCAACTTGCCTAAGCAGGGAAAATTCCAGAGAAGAAGTTAGTGGAGGCCTTTGTCTCTGCTTTTGCTTTAGGTCAGCTTTCTCAGCGGTGTTTCCTGGTGTCTCTCCTCTGCAGCCGGCGAGGACAGAAGGAAAACACAACGTGGTTTTGGAATTGGGTATCCCAGCCTGTCCCTGAAACTTGCCCTGGAGCCAAGTGCAGTGTGAAACCGTCGAGATCACCTCTGTCACAGAGATGTGCAGCCCCGAAATGGTTAAATGGGTTAAATCTTATTTATCTGAATAGAACTTGGGGGCTGTTTAGCAGAATGCTCCAGCACAAATACCTGTGGTTCTCTTTGACGTTACAATTTTTTTTGTTGGTTTCCTTACTTATAAATACTTGAACTGTTAGACCTTTTACTTTTTTCTCTGAGAAAGATGTATTTGTACCAGATTAGAAAAGCTAAACTGTTTCTTTACATTGAATAATCAGCCTGTCATGACAAATCTATCTACTTCTGCATGAGTAGGTGCCAGTTTGACTAGCTTCTTTTAGGCTCACACTGGGTTTTAAGCTGGATCCGTGTGCATGACTGGCAGTGCATTTGTTGGACCAGATCTAAGGAGCCAGAGAGCGTTCAGCTCCTTTTTGCCTACAAAAGAGCAGCCAGACAACCAGCAAGAGGCCTTGGATGTAGCACAAGGTGATACTTACTTAGTCAGCCATTCTTTTTTTCAAATGTTTTTCTTTTTCCATTCAGTAAACTAAGAGTTTTTCAGTTTCACAATGACACAAGGAATTAAATTATCAGTGGATTGTTTTTCTACAGCCACCATTCTTCACACAGAAATACTGTACCAAGTGAACTATATGTTTTCCAGAACAACATAAAATTATTTTTTAAATTAAAAAATAAAAATAGAAGAAATTGCTGGCTACTTCTTTAAAAATGCCTCTTTGGTTTAAGGAGATGTTTTCCATTTTACAGCCACGCCACCCCATTTTATTGTGAATTTTGGGAGCTTTTTTTCTTAAAGTGGGACAGCTTTGTTAAGCTGTTGTTTGTGATTCTTCCAGTTTTAGACTTTGAGCTACTTCTGTGTTCATTCTGTCTTGTCTCATCAGTGTATCTGTGCCATAGCTCCTGAGCCAATAGCTACTTAAGCAGTTTGATACTTTTTGTGATATGCGTTGATGAAAAAATATTTTCAAGCCACATGCAGTTTATGGGTAGTGAGGTAGCTGATGTAGACACCGGGCAGAAGGCAGAAAATACCCAAAATGTTTATTGCTCACCACCTCCTATGATCTGAACAGCCACAGAAATCCAAAGCCACTTTTGTTTATGCCGAGTGGTCCTTGCTTAGCAATCCATATTTTGCTCACTACCTGTGTATTTTGAGCTGTTCTGAAACAGTGGTGGAGACCAAACATAAATGTGATCCCCAGGGTGATCAAAGATTTAATCTGACCAGATGGGACAAACTTGAGAAAGATTTTGACTTTCCACTCTGTTTTGCAACAAGAAAGGCTGATTTTTTTTTCTCCGTCCTTTCTTTGTTAGCAAAGGCAGAGATCAGGCCATCCCCAGAGGAATGAGCAGGTGTGGCCATTTACAAGCATGTCTGGTTATATTATAAACCAACATAAGAAAAGTTTGAAATGGTTTGAAAAGATCTGCTAAACAGTTTTAATGTTTCATCCCAAATCCTATTTACTCAAACAAGAGCCGATCAGGGTCACAGTACAACCCAGCCTGCTCAAACCTTTAAAGCTCGTGTAATTTTATTTATTTATTTTCTATTTTTTTTTTTATTCTGTCTTCTCTTCTAACTGAATAGGTACATTTTGGTAATCCTGAATAGGTACATTTTGGTAATCCTTGCCTCTGGACAAGCACAGAAGTCTTTTTCTTTCTGAATAGCTAATAACAGAGCCGTTCTTCCTGTCTAATGATGAAAGAGGTGGCAGTCAAGTTCTTTCTCTTAGATGTACTGTGCACTCACGGCTGACCACGAACCATTTTGAAACCTACAGCTTCAGGATTCGCTCCCTCTCGTACAATTCTGGTTTGATTTTGTTGCTGTGGATTAGAAGTAATTTACCACGTTTTTTAGATTCTACTTTTGTCCCCCAGTCTATGGACACAGTAAAGAATTTACTTTTTAAACGTCAAATAAATGCAGTTCACCAGATTGTGTTTTTTTTTTTTAATTTAGTGACAGTACAATACATTATCAGAATTCTTGTGTAAAGTCACTTTGGATCCTCCCAAAATTCTACCAAATGAGGACTGAAAACCCCTGGCAAAGGTTTTGCAGTTTATTTTCTTTTTAATGTGAGAAGACGTGCAAAATTTGTAGCCATTTAAGGAGACGGCTTTTAAGCGGGCGATTGGGGCTTTTTTGCCCTGAAAGACTCAATATTTTCCTGACTTGGGCAGCTCTCAGCTGGCTGGGTAATAATCTCGGAATCTTTTGCCCTGCCAGAGTTTCACATTGGAAGTCACCTTCCCAAAGCCACGGCGCAATTTTTGGCCAAAGCGACGTCAGTCACTGCCGTGCGCGGCGAGTACAAACAGGACCCCCTCATGGCACCATTTCTATTTGTTTCTTAAGATCCAAAGGCTGCTGAAAGAACAATTGGATAAAGTTGAGGATTGGAGAAGCTTGATTTTCTTGTTCCAGTGAAATGAAACTCCCGTTCCTTTTTTTTTCTTCCCCTTTCCCTTAAAAGCCGGAGTCAGCTAGGGGGTTGTAGCTGTGTCAAAGCCGTTGGGATGCCACTGCTGATCACTTTAATTACTAGGACTAAGGAGGATAAAATTAAAAGTAGCACCATTGAAGCAGTGGAAGAAAGCTTGCCGAGATGTCACTGAACTGTGAAATATAAAAATTGCATACCAATACATTTTTATAGGAGGGAAACAAGGAATTACATTACTTATTCTTGAAGAGTTTGTCCTTAAATAGTGAAGTTTTCCTCACTGTGCATCTGCATGGCAGATCTTTAAACCATTACAAAATAGTTGGGGGGAAATAAAGAAAACTGTGATGTCTCTTTGGCATGTCAGATTCGTGTCAGAGGGTGGAAGATTTTACTGAGTTTTCAACTGTACAGGGAAAAATAAGTCACTGTATGTATATTTGCTTGGTGCTTTCTTGGTGTAGTGCTTCTTTTCCTATCTCCTGGGTTGGTTTCTTTTTATATTTTTGTTCATGCCTCTGTACCTCTCTCAAGTCCTTTCCAAATTCTAGCTTGATGTGCTGTTTAACTATTTTTCTGTACCTCGAAACTTAATCTATCTACTTTTTCTGCTCTCAGTTTCATTGCCCCTTCCTACCAGTGTTTCTTCTGGCAAGCTCAGTAACCGGGGGTTGAAATACCTGAATTGAATTTAAGCAAGGACTAGGCTGGTTTTTCCCTTATCCGCTGGTGATGATTGGCTTAATCAGCACAAACACAAGCCACCATAATCTGTGTTTGCTTGGAGATCCCCGGGATGTTAATGACTATGCTAATAATTCAGGATACAAGTTCTCTTTCAGGAGGAGGGGGGGAAAGAGGGAAAAATCAGCCGGCTCAGTTTAGGGCATTTTTGTCACAAACAAGTAACTGGCCCTATTTTAAATTACATGTGCTGAAGTAGATTAAATTGTTTGACGTTAAACCATGTGGGAATTTTAATTTTGTACATTCGTTCTTAGAAGTCATTTAAGTTTCTGTATCCAAGGAATTAGGAATATTAGAGATTTGAGCAGTTTTATTTCAAGTAAAATTGAATGTAATTAATGTTACCAAATACTGTGGGTCNATGTTACCAAATACTGTGGGTCGAAATAAAACCGTTTGCTGTGTCAGTTGGCTGGCTAGAAATTAAATTAAATTGATCTATTATAGTGCATTGGAGGAGGGGGGGGGGGGGAGCTAAGCTTTCCAGTTGTCTTTCTAATGTGTACTTTACCAAATAAATTTTTGATAGAACTGTTGCTCCGTGCCTTGTGGGAAGTTAAAGGGTGAGAAAGCAAACAAAGCCCATGTGCCATCCTGCTGCCTCGCAGGGCCCAGGCAGAATTGTCTTTCCAGGGGAGGACATTAGGAGAAAAGTAAATCAAGGCAATCTGATAGGGAATCGGGGCTCTGTCACTCAGAGGCGAGATATTGTGCTGTGTCCATATACTTTGTTTACTGTAGGGTTTTATGAGTTGTAACCTGCCCATGCAAGCTGTTAATGAGGCTAAATCTTTCTGCTTGAGGATTGAATTACAGCACACCTCTGGGCTAATGGTTATAAACAGAAAGTCCCATTAGGGCTGCATTCTGATTCAGTCATTTGCATTTTTTCTATTGTGCCGAGAACAATGCTGAGTAAATAGCTACAAACAAACAATTTACATGGAAATGGAGAAAATGTACCTAATTAGTATTTTGCGCTTGTTTTATTAATGATTGCTTAAACTAAATAGCACTTAGCAACAGCTCTCACCAGGCTCTGCAGGTGTGGGATGCTCAAGTTTCTGGGATGGTGGGAAGGCTGCCAGAATGGCTCTCCAAAATTAGGCACTTTGTTATATTCCACTTAGTTCAGGTCAGCAGCCTGTACCTGGGATTTATCCAGGTCATTATGTCAATAGTATAAACTCATTGGCAGGTTAGATTTAAGCCAAGCACTGACTTGGTTGCACTTTATCAGCATTTCTGATATTGAGGGGAGGGGTAAAGTTTTTTAAAATTTTTAAATTTTAAAGTTTTTTAAAATTTTGCCAGTCCTAACCTAGCAAAAATTCCATGCTTAAGGTGAAAACTGAAACAGTTTCCCTTATGGGAAAGGCTGTGGAGTCTTGTAGATATGTCTAAACACATCTTTTTCTGAAGGTTTTTTTTAATCATGGTGGGTTGGTCTTTTACAAAATTTCACGCTGCAGAACTTTGTTTATTTAAACAAATATTACGTAACTGAAATATTATCATGCTTCTAAGTTACGAGCTTTAGTGGGACAGCAGTATCTGGCATGGTTCCAGTATGATTCCTTTAATTATTGAGCAAAGCCCCACTAGCAGGATGTTTTAAAGGGATGCAAGGTCTTTTCTGTTCTGAGAGCATCTATTGTTTTTTCAGTAGTTTTCATTAGTTTTTTCGGGTTTTTTTTAAAGAAAAATACCCATTGAAGTCAAAGAACATGCCTCAGATTTGATGCCACTTTATACTTTGAAGTCAGCTTGGTGCTTGGAGTAACCAAGAGCAATATCTGGCTTCTCAGTTCAGTAGTGTGACAGAATACTACTCAAATGAGTAATTCAATTTAGCAAAACCATTTTACAGCCACGGTAAAACTTCACTCAAATCACTCATTGGGTGTGATTACTTTGAGACTAAAGTGTCTGCAAATATTTCATCAAGGTGTTTTTATAGAACATAATTTATAAAAGCTTTACATTGCAAATCATCAAGTTTCTAACGCAGTAATAATTTGGGGAATGCTTAAAAAAAAAATAATCTGACGCATGGATGTCTTTAAAAATTGTGGTGTGACACCCAACTGATATCGAGCGTCCTATTTATAATGTGGGCCAAGCACCATGCTGTAAACCAGTTCCTATCATGATGATCAGATTGAGAATGAAATTGCATTTCTGTCAATTACTGAGTTGGCAACTGTTCAATATATCTTAGCAGCAAGATGAAGAGCGGCGTCGGCAGCTGAGAGAGAGAGCTCGTCAGCTAATAGCAGAGGCTCGATCTGGAGTGAAGATGTCAGAACTTCCCAGCTACACTGAAATGGCTGCAGAAAAGTTGAAAGAAAGGTCAAAGGCATCTGGAGGTGAGCTGAGGAACCTTGTATCTCATTCCTATGGCAACCTAGAGACCAGAGAGCTTTTTTTTGGGGTATGGCTTTTAGTCACGCTTCAGAACGTTGTTGTTCATCAGGTGAACGTATCAAAAGAGCTGGCTGTAGATGTGTTTCCTAAATCACTTCATTTCCAACAGTTAAAAGAAAAGCATACATGTGATTGAAAGAAATTAGTGATATGTACAGTGATTAAAAGAAAAATATGTTCTGTGAACGAGTAGCTTGTGTTGGCCCGTTATTTACAGATTTCTCATTACTCACAGTTTCTTAGAATTTCCTGGCTGTTGGTTCTCTTCAATATATATTTTTATATAGGAACATGGACATAATTTTCGGTGAAAACAACATTTGGATATTTAAGAAATGTTATTTTGTGTTAAATGTGTTCAAAAGAAGAGAATTTTAAAGGTGGCCTGTGAGAGGTGTGGGCAACAACCTTTTGACTTTAAATGGCAGTCTTTTGACAGACCACTTGCTTTTACAGGTTTTGAGTTGTAATATTGCTATAATGTTATTAAGCTGACTTTGAAATACCATTAAAATTCATATATCTGCCAGTGCTATGAGCTGGAGTAATGTAGTGTCACTCAAACTCAAATGGGTGCTGAGCACACATTTCAGTGCAGGCTTCTTGCTCTTTTAATGTCTTCTACATATTCTAAGGGAAATAGTGTTTCTCAAACTAACTCATAATCATAAGCCAAAGTGTAAGGAAAATCCAGCTTGATACTGACAATGCATGTAGATTCAACAAAAATATTTATTTCTTCTCTGCTGCATGTGTTTTGTATGCATAAATATTTAAATACAGTCTTACTGCACCCTAAGCCCTACCCTTCTGTTCCATTTAACACCAAAGAGAAAGCAGTGAGTCGTACATCTCCCTTTGAGTCTGGTCTTCAGTTTTACTCTCTTTGCCCAGTAAACCAAGCTTACCAACATAACTCTCTTTTATGACAAGTAGAGAAATGACATCTTTGATGGCAGTAAGGCTGAGCCAAGTGACCCAGGACTTGGGTATTACACAGGGCATGGTGTTCCTCATCTCCCTTCACAGGAGGAAATAATGACATCCTCCATTATTTCATTGCTTCCTCCTCCCTGTTTCATTGTGCCTGCACATAGCTGTTCCTGCCATTCCTTCTCTCAAAGCAAGGTCTTTGCTTCTATCCTGGGTGCTCAGCTGGATAGCAGTGGCCCTGTTTTGTTGCAGTGACTCAGTTGTGGACTTGCTAAATGTCCCAGTGTGCTCTTGCTGGGGTGTGGTGGTCCTGTTCATATTTTCCTCTGTGTTTTGCCGTTGCTCTTCCTGCCCTTCATGCAGTTTGTAAGCAGTCTGAGAGGCAGCTGTGCATATGTATTAAAAGAAATCTGTATTTGTAGAGGGAGATTGCATATGCACCCAGAGAGTTTAGTGTTACTAAAAGAGCAGACAGTATCAGAACTGATGACAACTCATTTATGAAGTTATCACCACTCTACATATTGGGTTTTATCCAGCTCAACAATTTCCCAGCTTTCTACTTTTGCATTGATTTGTATTTCCTACTTTGATTTTTTTTCATTCATGCAATAGTTTGGCCAATCTTTTTGAACTTCCCTTGGACCTAAAGTTCTCATTCCCTGTCTTTCTTTATCCCTATTTGCTCTTTTCGTGTTAATATGCGTTTTATAGCATTTTCTTCTCCTTCCTCCTTCTCAAAACCTTTTCCGTATGGCACATCTTCCACATAATTCTACCACACCACTGGTGTTTTCAGGTGCTACACCAAATCTCCCCTAAAGAAATTAATTTCTCCAAAATGTAGTAGTTCTGTGAAATGGCACCAACACTTTACAGACCAAATGAATTGGAATTACTTCTGGGTTTAGTCTTCTTTGTTTTTTAATTTCCACCAAAAATTAGGATTTAATAGACAGTCTCCTTATTACTGCTGGACTTGGAATGTTTCCCCTAACTGCATTCACATTTTTGTTGTGTAGTGTCCTGTTTTCCCTACACAATACCCAAGACAAGCTTATTATCTTGTGTCTTAGAGCCCTCTTGTCCATTATACATCATTAATCTCTTCTTCTGCATTGATTGCAATTACTTTTTGATTTACAAAAAGGGAATGTACCAAATAATTTTACTCTCAATTAAATTATTTCAGAAAAAAGTGACATTTCAGCTCTGGGATTCTGGAGTCTTTAAAGACTAACTTCTTCCTTAGAGCTGTAGGTAAAAGTGTGATCTCTTTCATTGTTTCTATGTGCTCATTAAGAATTTCACGCTTTGGCACTGGTGCAATATTCTTTGTTAAAGGGCTTTATTTAACCAAGGTCTGAGAAACTCAAATGACTATGGCAAGTTGAAACTTTCCTGGATAAGCAGCATCCCTAGCTATGAAATCCAGTCTTTTTCGCAGGTTATTTGGCATGTGAGACAGAAAATACTTCTTCCTGCCAACTGCCAGAGGGTTTGGGATGGCAGCTTCAAATTTATTAGATGTCCTACTAGCTTCAGGCTGATAAGCAGATGCCTGGAGATGGATCCAGGGACAGTATCGAGACAGAGATCCAGATATCCCCCCTTTTCCTAGCAGCAACGGGACAAAGGAATTGACATGTTATCTAGGAATTGTCCCTGAGCAGTGGAACACCCGTCTGCTCTTCTGGGATTTGGGTGGTGTGTTTTCTTTGCTCCCTGGCACATCTCCATCCTTTATTTGAGCTGGCAGCAGTGTGAGGAAGTGGCTGGGACCCGGGGCTGGTGAGGACAGGGAATGTTCAAGATTTCACTTCTGAGCAATGATCTTCAGGGAATGTACGTGGTGGCACAGCCTTACTCATCATGCTGAGTCTCCAACTCATGGTCCTTAATATTTTTAGCAGGCAGTATTTCTATCTGTTGACAGTTACTGCTGCAATTTCTTGTCCTGACATTGGGTTTCTTGTACAGGGAACCAGTATTTCAACTCCGCATTTCTGCCTTTGCTGCTGTGCACAGGCTCCTGTCACATCCTGTAGCCTTAAAGTGAACTCTGTACCTGAAAGTAAATAAACTAAATATCTCAACATCCACAAGCCTGAAGGACTTCACAGAGGCAGTGCTGAAGGCTGGGGATCTCTTCCCTGAAGAACAAGTAACTGTTTGTGCAGCTTCTCCCACTAACGTGACCCAGCCCCCATCAGTGCTTTTGCTTCACTATGAAAATTATTCCTTTTTCATTTCATCTAGAAATTAATGCAGTCAGCTGCAAATCCTTCACATGTGGACAAGCTGAAACCAGGTCAAGAGAATATGAGTTTAACCACAAATTAGGCCTGACCTTAATCTGAGTAGTAAGATGTAAGGGCTATAAAATGCCTCTGGGTCCCTTTCCACTAATATTCTGGCATTTCCGTGTGGTTCCAAAAGATACTTATTTCTCTCTCTCCAGCCCAGAGTGCAATCCATGCTGTGCAGGAGATGGTCAGTGCTGTTAAGTTGTTGACTCAATCCTTTATCTTTTATTTTGTACATTCCTTCATGACATAGTAAAGCTTTACTTAGTCTTTCTAGGATTGAAATTTACATATTTTTCAAGGAAGCAGTTCTTCAGTCCTTCAGTTGTTTTCTAAATGTCTGCCCTGGTTCTAGACCAAGTGATTTAAGTTTTTCACACTAGCAATTTGTTCTTTTCATCAAAGATATCTGTTATCTCTTCGTCATGTTGTTCCTTTTATCATTTATAATTGCAAAATCTTGTTGTAACATGCTCCCTAAACACACTTCCCTTCTAATACACTGGAAGAACATTAAACTGGAAAAAACCCCTGGAGTAATTTAAATCAAGGAATCTGGATTTTTAAAGATACTTTAAAAATTCTGAAATTGCTTCAAATTACTGCTTTTAATTGATTTTTTTAAAAATAAAGTGTAAATGTCCTGATAATCATATTCAGTCAAGTCTGCCAACTTTAAATTAAATACCAGGTCAGGTCATTATCTGGTACTAGAAACTGGTGTCTTCCACATGGCCATCTCTTTTGTTTCCTAAAATGGTGGTGTCAAAGGCAGTGCCTCTGATCTCATCTTGCCATATTAAATTAAAGAAAATCAAATAATCTAATATAAGCATTCCCTTAGTGTGCAGGAGTGTTAAACCCTGCCATCTTGTTTAGATTGTTTGGACACATCCAGCATTTGGTGGGATGGCTAGTAGCTGTGAGCTGACTCCTTTGGGTGATTCCAAAAGTCATTGCCTGCTTCTAGGCTCCAGGTGGAGATTTGGTTTCCCTCTGCCACGAGAGTGTCTCTCTTTCTTCCCTTCTACCTCTTCCAAATGTCCACAGTAGCCCAGTCATGCTTTCAGAGTGCCCCTGGGAACTCCAGGATGTATTTGAGAGTACCGTGCCCTGAGTGCCACTGAATTTCTCCAACACCATCATGAAGGATTAATAATGGTGTGCAAAGTCCGGCTCCTCATCAGAAACAGCTTTGAAGGGAATTCAAAACCATCAGAATTGCTGCTGTTCTTGCTTTAAATTCTCTGTTTTCTCTTCAGTCTGCTTTTTATCCCTTTACTTTTTGTCCTTTTTTCCACTTCATGAAGATCATGCTGTGCCGTTCTGCTTTGTTCACTTGTCTCTGCACTTCCTGAAACAACAGGAGTCCAGATCCCAGGATCACCTGTGGGAGTTTAAGTGGAAACAGAAGGGGTGTCCCAGAGAGCTGGGAGTGTTTCTGCCCACCCACTTCCACACCTGAAGCCCAATCTGTCAGCTCCCAGGTCTGGTCACAGATCTTGGAGTGGCTGCAAAGAGATGTTCTTCTCCATCGCTCTGGCTCCATCTGGGGCGGCTTGGGAGAGAGCTGAGGCTTCTGGAGCCCAAGGGGAGCCCAGGGAAGTCATGGTGCTCAGCTGAAGCACAGGGGTCCTGCTTCACAGGCTCCATCACACACACAGCCGGTGTTGGGTAAGGGCACACTGAAGTGGGAATTCCTTGCAGTTCTGTTGCAGCAAGAGCCTTACCCTATATCAGCAGAGGTCTGTGGAAGGTTACAGGGTAATTGAAGGAGCAGCTGGTTAGAAAAAAGTAGTAGACATTAAAAAATCAACAGGCTCCTACAATGGGAATTATATGTGCTGTGGAAATAAAGGGATAAAGACACAGTTGTATGACCTTCATGACAGCAGTTTGGGCCTAAAGTGTGAGCTTCAGGGCTGGGAATGAGGTTGAGTGTGTTTCCAAGACACGAGTGATCAACACCAATCCTGGTCCAAACCTCTTGGATGCGGAATTATGGCACCATGGTACTATATTTAGGATCCTTTTTGTTTATATGATGTTTGAGTATACACATGTCCTGTATTTATAGTTTGTATTTTTTTTCCTGTCTTAGATATTTTTAAAGTTCCTTTAGTTACTCTATGTCTTCTTTCTTCAGACACACTTTAGCCTACGCCTTTTTATCATTTTTACACACAGGCATGCATACATAGGAAAAAAATGTTAGTGTAAGTCTGAACAAGTGTAGATAGCATTTGATATGAGATTTAAAAGTGAGTAAATACAATGCATCTACTTACTTTGAAAGTACTAATCTAGCTTTTATGGACTTGAATTTCATTATATATTTGTATTGAAAATGTGAGTCAGGATTTTTTCTGGGATCTGCTTCACAATTCAGAACTTGCTATTTGATCTTCTTCAGGTTACTTACTTTTTCTGTGCCATAATTTACCTACATCATCATCATCATAATTATAATTATAATAATCGCCTACTTCATAAAACATTATGGGGCTCATTTATGAGTGATATTCATAAGCTGCTCTGAGAAACTTGGTAGAAAGATCCCATAAAAATATAATTACAATTATTATTTTATTTAAAATGTGTGTAGCTTACAAACAATGCTGATGAAAAGTAGTGCAGTAAAGCACTTTTAACTTGTTCATCAATGACTTGGACGAAGGGGCAGATGCCTGCTCAGCAAGCTCACTGGTGCCAGGAAGCTGGGAGCAGTGGCTGATAGCCCAGGGGGCTGTGAGCCCCCCAGAGGGACCTGGCCAGCCTGGAGAGATGGGCAGGGAAGAACCTTCTGGAACCGAGCAAGGGCAGTGCAGGGTCCTGCAGCTGGGCAGGAAGAAGCCCAGCAGCAGCACGGGCTGGGGGTGACTGCTGGGCAGCAGCTCTGCACACAGGGACCTGGGCTGCTGGGGGACAAGCAGCTGTCCATGGCCAGCCGTGCCCTGGGGGCCAGGAAGGCCAAGGGGACCCTGGGCTGCTTTAGGAGCTGCAGTGCCAGCAGGGCAGGGAGGTGATGCTGCCCCTCTGCTCAGCCTGGTGGGGCCAGGCTGCAGAGCCGTGCCCAGTTCTGGGATCCTCAGGGCAAGAGAGACGTGGAGCTCCTGGAGAGGGCCCAGCAGAGGGGACGAGGATGGTGATGAAGGGCCTGGAGCACCTCAGCTCTGAGGAGAGGCTGGGGGAGCTGGGCCTGTCCAGCCTGGAGAAGAGCCCCTGAGAGGGAAGCTCCCCAGTGTCTGCCAGGGCCTGCAGGGAGGGCCCAGAGCAGGGACCAGGCTCTGCTGGGCCGTGGGACAAGAGGCACCGGGCAGGAGCTGAGGGCAGCGAGTTCCACCTGAACATGAGGGAGAACTTCCCTGTGCAGTGCCCCAGCACGGGGACAGACTGCCCAGAGGGGCTGGGGACATTCCAGAGCCATCTGGGCACCATCCTGTGCCACGTGCTCTGGGATGGCCCTGCCTGAGCAGGGAGGTTGGAGCAGGTGACCCACGGTGGTCCCCTCCAGCCTGACCCGTCCTGTGGTTTTGGGAGAGCAGCCATTCAGGGGTGTGCTCTCAGTGCACCTGACATAGCTGCTTACTGAGCCTGATGTTCCGGGTGGCAGAGTTCCTCCTTGTGCCAGAAGGAGACTTTAAAACCTAGGCAAGGTACAGTGGTCACTGCTCTGGGATGTACGGTGCAAGGTGAGGAGTAGCAAGTCTCACCAAGCTGGGAGCTCAGTACCTGGAGCCTTTCTCAGGAGACAGGAGCTCGAGGTCCTTCTGCTGCCCAGACCCATCTGAACCTGCCACATGGCAGCTTTGGCACCCATTCTGCAATGAGGAGACCTGGGAGCCTGGGGGAAACCATTCTGGCTCACGTTACCCAGAGGTTCAGCACAGAGAACAGCCTCTGCTGAGGCCAGACTCTGCCTTTATTGGAGCAGGAGTTTCCAGCAGAGACCCCCATATGTGGAATGAATTGCCTCAGTTTAAAGATAAATTCAGAAGTGGACAGACTGGAGTCTCCTTCCAGACTTACTTATTTATTTGCATTTTTATCATAACTCAGCTTGTTCTCTAAAGCATTCATTTTTTTTGAGTTTTGTTGCATGTACATATGAAAATACTAACCTTAATGCTGTGTGTTCCTACAGATGAGGATGAGGATGATGATAATATTGAGATAGATACTAATGAGGAGGCTCCTGAATGCTCTGTTACTGGAGGTGGAGATGAACTTACTAACCTAGAAAATGACCTTGATTCAACGGGTAATTTAAATAATGGCTATTTTGTGTATTTTGCATGACTAACACTCCATCATCATATAAATACTGATGTGCTGCTTGTCTCTCTGTCAGCTTTATTCCCATGTGCCTTCTCAGGTCTCTTAAACCCTAATGTTTAATATCCTGCATTCGTGCTTAGTTGAAATTTAAAGTCAACAAAATAATTTTTTCCAACAATGTCAGATTTCTGTGTTCATATAGACTTGGTGTCTCCCTGGTTCCTTCCCAAGGACCAATTCTTGTGTTTACACCTTGTTGTGGAGGTATAAATATGAGCAGAAGCAATCCTGTTTACTTAACAGTGTTCAAATAACAGGGGTTTTATAAACACATGAAGCCACAGGAGTGTTACTCCCCCCTTTCAAAAATCTTCAAGCCCAGCTGGAGTTTAGGTGATAAAATTTAGGTGATAAAATATGTTGGGATCTTACAGTTACCTCAGGCCTGGAGTAACTTGGCCAGCACAGGACTGTGTCTTGAAACAGGCAATACAAGAGAGAATATCTTCAGCATCCTCTGGCTTGATTCTGCCCATGCCAGCTAGATCCAAATGTAGTGGAGTCCATAGTAAGTTAAATCAGAACCTTATTTAGTGTTTTTTTCTGTAAATTAAACCAACAGTGATGTGTACGTAGCACTTTGTAATCTTGCTTGCATGCAAAAGATTTGAGTCATGCCCTTTATTTTTTTCTAATTGAGGATTTCCAGATTCAGAATTGAGGATTTCCAGACATAAGAAAATATATTTAGTGTTTCCAGGACTTGGATTTAGCTTACTTAAATCAGAATCCTGTCAAATAATTTTCCAATAAAAACTGGTTAATTTTAGGAGGAATAGAAGCTGGATAAGTGAATATTCCTGTCCCATTGCCCAGTGACTCACCAGCATTTATTTCTGTGGGCCTTTTTTTCTGAGAGGTACCTTTTCAGGGGTACAAACCCAGTGCCCAGTGCTGCATGTCCACCGTGGGGAGACATTCTGAAAAAGACCTGGGACATCATTTTGCAGTTCAGTCTGCACAGTAGCCAGGGGTACAGGCAAATCAAGAAGAAGATGGGCAGTAACACAGAAAGCAGTCTAGTGCTGTGGTAGAAATCAGACTACATGGATTTTGGTTGAAATCTGCCAATCATACCAAGTTCTAATAAAGGCTGAATCTCCTGGGAACACCTGAAAGTGTTCCCAACTAAGTTCCCAACTATTAAGGGACATTTCAGATTTTGGGATCATTATGGACCATATTAATTAGTCCCCTTCTGAATCTTAGCCCCTCCCATCCCTCTCAAGAAGAGGAAACTTTATTTTTAGTCCTTCTTGGTTTTAAGTATCACTTCTGTCTGTATTTGTCAGTACTTCTACGTGTCGTGAACCTCTTATATCATAGTTATTACATGATGTTTATGTATAAACCCACGAGAACGTGCATGTACTTACATGTGAGCCTCAATTAAGGGCACCCTGGCTGGGAGTGCCAGTGGAAAGGGAAACTATCCTTTTTCATAACCAGCCCAGCCCATTGCTGCTGGAGACAGGCAGCATTTGACTGCCTGCATGCCAAAAGCATTTTGGCTAATATGCACTGGAGTGCTCCAAACCTTGGAAGGAGCTGTGGGGCTGCACAGTCCTGACTCCACTTCCCACACCAGCTAGAAGTGAAGAGCTCAGGCTGTGCAGATGGGAAAACACAGGAACTGCTCTTTCCTGTGCCTGTGACCCAAGGCCCAGGTGTAAGTGCATCCATCCCATGTGCAGGTGATGCTCCCCTGGCTCCAGTGCAGGGGTGATTCCTCACCTGGGGCTGCTGTGCCACTGTTCCTCTGCTTCCCTGCCCAGGGACAGCTCCACAGTCCTGTGCTGCAGCTTGCTGTTAACGCCTTCCTCCTCCTCACGTGTAGGTAGCTACATGTGTAGGTGTCTTACAAATCCACACAGTCAACACACAGAATGAGCATTAGTGGGAGGTAAAGTTCTCAACTGCTGTTTGTTTGGGCTCTGATCCAAGTTGCTAAAATTGATTTAAAAATTGGAGGGTTTCAGCAGACTTCGAGTCTGTCCCTTTGGTGCAGTTCTGAAGCATTTTATGACTCCCAGTTTCAAATTATTACTAGAAAGTTGCCTTTTCTGATACTGAAATTTTATGAGAAGCTGTGCTGAGAAGCCTTAGGATGAATTAGTAGTTCATAAACTTGAGGGGTTATCAGTACATAAATTATATAATGAATTGTCATCTTTAAATAGATGCCTTTTTAAGTGTGTTTTTATACCAAAGTGTAGGTAGGTACCCATTGGGAGTAACTTCAAACATTATCTACTTTCTGTGTTTTTCATCTGCTGTCTGCAAGCATGTTTACTTGTTCAGCTGAGTGTCATGTATGTTTTCCAAGAAAAAATCTATGTATGTTACACAAACCTGCACCAATCCCAAAAACAATTCCTTCTATTTTTTAGTTTAAGTTCAAAACGATAGCAAAGTGAATTAAATCTACCTTTTAAATTGCTACATTGTTGTAGCAAGCCTGCATTGAAATGCATCTCACTCTGTTGTATGTGGTATTTGCATATTTAGCAGAACAAAACAGTAAGTTGGTGGATTTGAAGCTGAAGAAGCTCCTAGAAGCTCAGCCACAGGTGGCAAATTCACTCTCCAGTGCTGCTCAGAAAACTGTAACAGATAGCTCAGAGCAAGACATTAAGGTAAGTTTTGCTTAATGCTTTTGTTTTGGTACCCTGTGTGTTATGATCGAGGGTTTGTATTTTGTGAGGGGGAAAATAATTTCTTACCAAATCTTTCAGAGTCAGAAACACAGAAAATCTTCGTGGCAGTGCAGTTAGGTTTGCAATGCACTGAGTTTTTTCCTGTTGATTGATCAACACATTTTCTTTTTTTTTTTTTTTTTAATCTTGATGCTTGCCATTGGCAGAACACTAACAGCTATAAGAAGCTCTCTCAATTCTGCCTGCTCAGGTTGTTACTGATATCAGAAATGCAGCACAGGCTCCATCCTGCTGCTGGTGCAGTCAGCAGCTGGACTCCCTGACCTGAATTGGAGTGGGGTTGGACTCCCAGAGATCTGCTTCCCTCCCAGTCCTGCTCCTCTGTTTTTCCTACATTAAAATTAAGCTGTGGTACACTTTAAAGGCTCACATACTTTGGGTGCTCAATGAGTGCTTCTGAGAAAAACAGACACGAGTATGTGGTGTATATGGGCACTCTGCCTATTCTTAATGTTCACCACTTCAGCATAAAGTGCCCACCAATCAATTTTCCATTTCATTTTCTTAATTAGACCCCTTGTGTTCTCGCTTTTCTGTTTTTTAAAAATAGTCCCTGTGTGTCATTACTATCCCTATGGCTCTGGGGCACTTCCAGTTGGGTATAACTTTTCACCCACCTGCAGTCTGTGGGGAGAGCACTGCTGACTGAAAGGATTTCCTTCCCCAGATACAGAGATGCTTTGAAGTCCCAAAACAATGACTTTCATTGCTTTTCCCTTACACTGTCGGTTCCTATAAATTGGTGATGAAAGTGTGTGGCAGCAGCAGAGGACTTTCGGTCTCTATCTTTGAACAAAAGGAAGCCTGGATCAAGTCTGATTTTTGCGTTCAATTTAGCTTTCTGCAGTGGATTTAATGCAAAATGAAGCTGGCCCAAGAATAATACAATGGATTGAAAAGGCTAACTGAATTAGTGGGCTTAGAGGAATACATTTGTAAAGTGGCAGAAGTCCCCAGTCATAAAAAGGTTTCTTAAAATGGGATTTACTAGCTAATCACACTGATATTTTAGCATGTTGCCAGGCCTAAAAAATTAGCCATGTTTGTTTATTTTGGTAAAGACTCTGGTTTAGGCTGTCTGGTGGTTATTATACTAATAAGAAGAAACCACCTTTTATTTAACCAAAATCTTGTAACCACCTGATTAGTGCAGCTGAAAAGTCATCCAGAGGTATAAGCAACACTTGTTTAAGCCTTAATTCTTTGAAATGACACACAGGCTGCCTCTTAGGGTAATTTGGCATCACCTAACCTGACAAAAATGGTATTTCTCTTTATAAAAAGCATTTGTGAAGGAGTTGATTTTTTTTGAAGGTGCTCCCACAAAAAGGTGCAACTTAACAGTTTATCTTCTAAGGAAGAGTTGAAAGGCGGCGTTATAAGGAATATATGGTGTCCATCTGTTCTCGTGGAGCTCTTGGCATTGAGGTGGATTTGTTTTTTAATAAAATGCAGTTTACAGGTTTCTAAATGAGGCATTCTGTGTTTGTGGAAAAGGATAAACTGTTACCTTCCCTTGGGGATTGTGTATCCCCGGCCTCCTTGAGGCGAGAGAATAGGCCGTTGGAGAACTCCCTCATTACCAATTGTCTCAATGCAGAGGAAGGGCAAAGTCTTGGTAGCTTTTGATAACCAGTTTCAGCATTCAGCAGGCTTAGCTATTAGTCATGCATCTTAGCCTTTCCCTATTTACTTTCAAAACACTTAATAAAAATAATAAAAGATTAGGTATAAAATGAAATATTTGTTTGGTACACAGCACCTCGGTATCTGCAGCTTCCACACACCACAGTGGTTCAGTCTTCTGGGATATTTTGTGTTGATAGAATCATTTGAATTTGTTACCAGTATTAACATAGGAAGCCCTGGAAAAGATAATTGTAGTTTCCTTAGCTGTAAAGGGCTTACTTACAAATCTGGCTTTGGAAAGTTATAGCTGATGAAATGCAGTTCAGTGGGCTAGCATTATAATCCTACCTTTTAGACTTCATCCAGCATTAGTGGTTTATCTCAATGGGCATAAAATTAGAAACTAGTTCTTCTTGTCGTACAAGTCTATGGGACTACAGAAAACAACAGATTTCTGTACCGGGCAGGGAGAGAGGCTAAAGGCAGCACACTTTAAATTGATACAGATCGTGTTCAGGGGCAGAGACGCCGGGACTTGGCAGCAGCACACGCAGGGCTTGGCACAGCAAAGGTGCAAAAGGGTGATTTTTTTGTTTAAAATCAGCATCACTGGCAAATGCCGGTCACAATGAAGAGCTCTGCTTGGTAAAGAAGTAGAGAGTTCTGCAGGAGGGGGCCCAGAGAGCAAAAAGCCGGTGGTTGTCACCACATATTAAACAAAAAAAAAAAAAAAAAAAAAAAAAAGAAAGGAAAAGTTAATCACTCTTCTACTTTTTTCCCCCGCAGCTGAGACTTCCATCCAATATAAACCACGGGCCGAGTCGTGCAATCCGCTTTGCAAAAGCCGCGTCCTGTCCCCTCACAAAAACATACCTTTCAAATTAATGTCTTCCCGCTTGTAAACAAAAGGAACTGTTGTGTGTCTGTGTTTTTTCCCAGCAGAATGGAACAGAGGAACATCGTGCTGAGCGGCCACAAAAAGCAGCAGAACGGTTTAGAAATCCCGTTGTGTTCAGCAAGGACTCGGCCGTCAGGAAAACTCAGCTCCAGTCTTTCAGTCAATACGTGGAGAGCAGACCAGGTAGGAGAAAATATAAAACCTGTTTTCCCATCTTATGATTTAATAATATTTGACAATAAATATATGAAAACCCGATAATGTAAGTCCACATTTCAATACATAAATATCAAGCTTTATAATAATTTTACATGTCTTTTCCCTTTTTTCAAGAGATGAAAAGGCAGAGATCAATACAGGAAGATACAAAGAGAGGAAATGAGGAGAAGGCTGCGATAGCTGAGACTCAGAGGAAGCCATCAGAAGATGAAGTGCTTAATGTATATTAATTTTTTGTCTGGTTTCATGATTGCTGATAATTCCAAACTGTATGTGGAAATAGTGCCTTTATTTGTTAAAATGAGATGTTAGGGTTTTTTAGATGTCAATCTCCAGTGCATTCAAAGCAGAGTGAGAGGGGTGCACTGTTGAATTAGTCTGCAGTGTGGTGATAATTGTCAGATAAAAAAAATGAATTTTTCAGAGTTCCACAGCCCCAGCTTCCTTGAGACATTTCCATCAGGGCACTTCCCATAAAGAGATTCCAGTATTGATCTACCGGGAGGATTTTAATTATTACAATAGCAGATACCGCAGAGCTGCAGTTAGAGGGAAGAGTCACATGAGACCTGCTAGAATTTCTCAGCCAACCCATTTTGTTGGCTTGGGTTAATGGGTGTTCAACCTTTCCATTATCCAGATCAGCCGTGAATTACTAGCTGAATGATGTTTGCATTAATATAATATATATGGTAATTTCTTCACTTAATTAACGGGGAGGTTCAGCTCAGTAGGGTATGGGCTGATCATGTGTAAAATTGATTTGTGAGGGAAATATTTGATAGACCGCAGGGAGAAAGCTGGTTTTGATGGACAGCTGCGGGACAGAAGCAGGAAGAACCAAGTTTTAACCTGAATTTTTTTTGTCTGGAAGCGCAACACAGCCTTTCAGGGTGGTTGTTTGTTGGTCTCCACAGTTTATCTGAACACATTTGTCGTTTTTGCTGAGGCAATCTGGAGCTGAGTAGCAATTTTGTACTGCTGTCATATCTACACCAAAACATCGAACTTTTTATGAGCCGGAGTTATTTTTAGCCCAGTTGTACTTTTGCAGAGCTGAAAAGGTCTGGCACAGTGAGTTCACATTATATATGCAGATGATACACATGAACTCTTGGGATATTACAGCCTGACACAGCATTTCTTTTCATCTTCTAATAGCAATTGTTAACAATTATACATGCTGACATTAGGGAAGTTTTCATACTATTTTCAATTAATTACAGTTGATGAAAGGCAATATATTGCACATCACTTCAACTCCCCAGACTGAATTTCTTTTCTTTCTTCAGGGTCTGCTCTCAGGGAGTTTTGGTTTTGTTGTTGCTGCTTTTCTGGCTGTACAACAGGTAGAAAAGGATTTTCCATTAGGGATGCTACTGTTGGCTATTGTGTAGGAAGAGAGGGACCAAATTAATGTCCTTAAATTTGGATACCCCAAATTTCAAAGTTCTGTGCTCGTTACTGGTCCTGGGAGCTCAGCCATGCTGTTAATTTTCACTTTGAACATGTCTTTATTTGAAATAATATGCTGATGTGTTTATTATGCCTGCTGCCTGAATTTGAAGCTGAATTGATTACTTCAGACAGCTTTACAGAAAAACAATTGAAAACGTTCAGAGAAAGTATCTGAGACCCTTATGCAGCAACAAGTTAGCCTCTAGTAGGGAAATAAGTCTCAAAAAAAAAAAAAGTCTGTGTATTTTTCTGTTGACAAAGGACAGTAATTTTTGTTTCTTCCTTTACAGGCTGTAGATGAAACATGAAATAATTTTGTCAGGGTTTTTTTTTTACATATTTAAAACATTCACCCAGGCTCTGGGTCAGGTGTTGGAGGAATAAAGTGCATGGAAGGTTACTTGGAAGGAGTAGCATGTTTTTCTTAACTTATGCAAAAACATGCTTCAGGAATTGCATTTTAGCATTGTGTACAGCCACAACACTGCGTGGAAGTTGTTGAGAATAACTTGGAGGTGCTGAATGCCTTTGCTTGAGACAGACAAATGGCTTTGGAACCACTTGGAGATCCGTGTGGTCACGTGCAGGGCAGAGAGGAGTTACAGGGTACGGGAGGCAGACTTGGCTCGTTAGGGTGTTCCCACAGATTTCTTGGTAAGGTTCAGTAGGATTTATCAATGTGGCATCCCTGGGTGTGATTGGCACAGAGGCAGGACAGCTCAGGTGAGTCCCTGTGCACCTGAGTGCCTGCCCAGGTGCACCCAATCCTTCCAGGATAAGAGTTGTAGTTAATTAGTGGTGCTTTCACAGATCACCCTGTAGGCAGGGCAGTTCCTTCAGTCAGAGAAACCCAGAGGGGCAGGATGGCCCAGGCTGGGGGCCCTCGGTGCTACAGTTGGCTCAGAGGAGCTAAACAAGCCAGGGATCTTGGTTGGGGTTTGGTTTTAATCTCAAGAGCCCGCTTTTTAATTGTCATTAGAGACTCTTGTGCTAGTTCTTCTAGCCCTGAAAGTTAAAACTGGATCAGAGCTGAAGGGAGTAGAAATGGCACGTTAAATAGTGCTTTATTTGTATTACCTGTCTTTTCATGGCACTTTGTTACAGCAGCTTTTATGCACTTAGAAATAAATTACAGGAATTTCAAAATAACTGCCAGCTAGTAAAAAAACTGCAAAATCAAATGTTCCATAAAGAAAAAACCAGGGTATTTTAATAAACAAATAAGGACATTTGGCAAAATTGTAAAGTTTATGAAATGTGTTAGCTTTTTGGTAGCGAGCATGATATTTGGTTGTTTAGGTAAGTGCCTTACTAAGTGTTTGTGGAAAGGAAAAATGCAACTTACAAGTGATGTTTTTTCTTCTTGTTTGTTCTCTTTAACAGAAAGGGTTCAAAGACACCAGTCAGTATGTTGTAGGAGAATTGGCAGCACTAGAGAATGAGCAAAAGCAAATTGACACCCGTGCCGCGCTGGTGGAGAAGCGCCTTCGCTATCTCATGGACACAGGTACGGTGCCCAATTACACTGTAAACAGTTTTGGCAAATTGAGCGTTCACAAACTCTTATAGAGTTTTGGAAGTGTGAATCTTTGAAGCCTGAATGTTCAGCAAAACTGCCTTGAAAATAAAAAGGCTGCGATTTGCAGCCACCTCTCTGGGCCCTGGTGATAAGAGTGCCTTCATGGGAAGTGATAACTTGCCCTGATACCGTGTGAGCCAGCACTATTGAACAGTGTGCTCATCCATGCAGAGTTGGAATACACATCTGTGCCTCATTGATATGCCACTGCTTAAAA
>VXAX01005443.1:193716-228055 GCA_013399835.1 Leptocoma aspasia | reverse complement strand
GAAAAAAAAAAAAGAAAAAAAAAGTAAGATCTTCACTGTTCTACTGATTCAGTGGGAAAAAAAATTTGGCCAGCTAAAGCCATGTACTGCATGAAACAGCACAGTACGTGGAGGAAGGCTCCATTGACTAGATCACTGAAATTTAAGAATACTGTCTGGTTACTGATGCTCCACGATTATTTTATTTCTTTATTTTCAGGAGGATGGGTTTTAAAGGCCTGTAATACTTGGTGTTGTGGGTACCATTGAAAGGATTAAAATATATGGGCAATTTTTTGTTAAAAGCATAATGGTTGTGACTTCAGTGATGAACTTGAGATGGGTATTACGTGCTGGTGGTCACCAGAGATGGAGAGGTTAAACCATTTCAATTGGAAACAAATGGTGCTTTGGTGCTTCAAAAATGAAGAGTGTTGTAGATCCAAAAAATGTTCTTTCTGTCCAGGAGAAAAAAAGTTGGTTGGTCCAGATTACTTTGTGGGTAAATTGTCTTTGTAAGTTATATGGATATCTGATGTTATGAACTTGAAGCCTGTCTTTAACTGAAATAATGGGTTTTAAAGTAAATTTGAATCCAGTGTTATGTTTTGTAATACAGATGAATTGACTTTAGTTAAAGTTCAATACTTTGAAATGAGTCTGCCACTTGTATCCAAATATTTGGGGTTTTTTTCAATGTATTTGCTTTCCCACGTGCTGAGGTTGTTTGATTCTTTAAACTAATTTTACAAAAACTCGTACATGAGAAACTATTTCCATGCTGAGTGGATGGTTGTTTAGTAGGGCTTTTACCTGTTACAGTCTTTTGAAGTACTTTTTCAAATGCATGACATCTTGATCTTTAGTTATTTAGCTAGAAAAAAAAGTGTGTGTGTTATCCTGCACTTTCTTGTGTACTTTTTTGTATTTGTGAAATCCATGTTCTGCACAAAAGAGCCAGTACAATATTTCACAAGTCTTAAATGTCCTCCAGATACCACCTATAGATACATATGGAGTCATCAGCATAGCACTTGGGGATTTTAAAAACCCTAATAACCATGTTTTTATTTTATTTATGTCATTTAGTTCATTTTAAAAGAGATTTCTTATTGATTTTAATTTCTTGTATTTTGAAGTATGATAGAAGTTGCTGTATTCTTCCTATCAGATCCATGGTGAGTTTAATTTTTTTTTAAGTGTCCTGCACACTTAGGAGGAGTCTGGCACACAGCTGGAGAGTAAGAGTGTAGTTCAGAGGTTTGTAACTAGAATCTGATAAATATCCATTACTTCTTGTACTGGAGAGAAAGGGACAAGTGTTGCAGCCGTAGTAAAATAATCACTTTTACTTTTAACATTTTCTGAGCATTCAGGATTTAATTTAAAGCAATTGTTTTGACAAGTCAATTATAAGCATCCTATTTATGTTATCAGCTAAAAAACGCAATTTAGGCGAAAACATGTGAAAAGTGGAGTTTTTAACCTGTATTTAACTTCATAGCCTTGAAAGCAGGGAGTCTCAAACTTCTCTAACTGTGGTTCACATCTTACCAGACAGCTTTCAGGGGATGTGCTGTATCTCATTTCATTAGTGGCTCTCTGTCAGGATGGCTCTTGGTTTTCTTCCATTCCTCTCAACGGGAAGTCATTCCTCAAGCAGACAAATCAGGAGCTTTGTGCCCATGTCTTCATCCCAGCTTCTCCTCAGTGTCTGACTGAGAGAGGGATCTGGAAACAAAAATGATGACTCAACACCATATGAGCTGCCAGCTTGCCATGGGCCACCAAGTGGTCTGTGAAGCCAGGTCTGAAGGAAGAAAGGAACCACAGCATGGTAGCTAGGAAAGCCCTGAAGGGCTGTTGGTGGTGATCTCGGGGTTTTGGAAATACTCCCTTAGGTGTTGGTACATACCTGAAAGATGAGAAATATGAAATGCTGCCAGCTCTCAGAGTTGTTCTGAAAAGTCTTTTGATATTTGGGTTTTCTGGAAATGCAGGCTGTAGGAACAAGGAAGACACTTGGGCATGTGTAGTGAAAAGATCCTGAAAACTCGACATGAAGGACAAGAACCACAAATGAATTGGTTTAATAATTAACACTCTTTTAAAATCACATCTCTTCCTTAATTTTGTATTGCTTGGGGTTGTAATACTGGAGAACCTCAGGCGAGTAAAGGTCTCTGCTGACCTGATTTCTCAGCAGTTGAAGCGGGGTACCGTGTTTGTACATTTGTGTCAGGAAGGGCTTACACTGAATGATCCTGACAACTCTTTGCAGGGTCACAGTCCCCATCAGCATGGGAGAACATTTGGTATTGGGATTTTCAGCGTTGTTTCTATGTGTGCCAAGACCATGCAAGATAAATTAAACAACTGAGAGACTCCCATCATGGCTCAGTCGTTTGCCTTGAAATTAAATTCAAGAAGAAGGAAGAGCATGGTCTGCTCAACCCTCTTGTGTCTGCTGGGGACTAGACCATCTTTTCCTTCTCCACTGTGCTTGGCCTGGTTTTTTATTAAGACTTACTCGGAAGAAAGCACTGTCTCTTCCTTCTCATCCTTCTCCAGCACAGAACTGGGGGTGTTTTTTTCCAGTGGGGAGACTCTTTGCCACCTGGCAGCTCTTCATCCTTACGAGTTTGAGAGTCCTTTTTGTTGCTTAGCCAAGAGGGATTTTTTCAGGCAGCAGTTTGAACATTGTTCTGTATCATTCATTTCAAATCATACATTCATTTCACAGAAAAGGGGTTTTGTATCCTCTTCCCATGTGTCAGGACATTTGTTTTAATGTTCCACCTGTCTTGGTGGGAATTTCTTTGCTATGGGCTAGTGATAAGACCAGAAAGATATAGTGACTAAGCCTTGGACACTGAAAGCTTTGATAAATGTGAAAGAAATTATACGGTTTCACCAAAAGAGAAGCAACTGTAAGTATAAATAATATGTGTTCTTGGTTAGATCCCAGCTCATGGCATTGTTGGACTTCATTAGATATTTCACGTTTTAGAGAAAGTTTCTGGCATTTAGGACTGCAAATAAAAGGTTGAAAGTGCCACCCTGGCTTTGATAGGGGCTCAGTGGCTGTGGGTAGCTTGGAGAAGTAAATCCTGGAGGGTCCCAATGCCCCACTCCCTTTCTGCCATGAACAAGGAGGAGAGGAGTCCTTGGCACAGCTGCTCTCCATTCCCTAGGATGCAGCCTGGGTTGCAGAGTATCTGTTCCACCTCCATAAGGGAAGGGCATCTGCTGGAAGTGGGGCTGTAGGAAGACAGCCTAGGTCCTTGTCTTGCACATGCATTGCCATTTTCCTGCTCTGCTAGGGAGCTTTTTTGGCTGGGGAAGACAAGTTTCAGGCTCTTGGCCAGGAGGAAGCTGATACTTTCAAAGTGCCTCAGCTAGGCACAGAGTTTGGAACTGGCTGAAGCTTTGCATTTCCGGTGCCAGCTGCTCATGATTTGACTAGAAACACTTTCCTAAGATGTGTGAAAAAATAAAAGTTATTAAAATTCCTGGGTTGCTGACTTCCATTTGAATCTGAGCAGTCACACTTTTATTAACATGCAGTAATTTATGTCAGCAGTGGTGTAACCTCAGTCCTCAGTCTTTGCACTTACAATAAAAATGTAACCTCACCTTGTTCCAGCACGGTGTGGTTACTGCTCCACTGCAAAGCTGGGAGGGGAATCAGTGTCTCAGTGCCCTGAGCTCCCTGGAATAACCTCATATGCTGTTGCTGTCAGGATATGGGTAAGAGTTTATAGGAGGGATTTTGGAACATTTGCCCTGTGGAGCACAACACCACAAAAACCTTGGCTGGGTGCAAGTTTTTGGAGAGAAGGCGGCCCAGATGCTCAAGTGAGAGGGATGAGTTGGATGATCAAGTATAAAAATCATGATCTAATATCATTGATTTTTCTTCTTCCTCTGTTATAATAGCTTGAAACTACATGATGTCAGAGGTAGGATTATCTTGCTTTCCTCAGGATTGTATTTACCCATCTTGTGCCTAACCTGCTATGGGAAAAATAGTTTTGTCTCTGCTTCTGACAGTGTCTTCCTCCACTGCAAATTCTTCCATCATTGCATTTTAAGGTGTCCATCATCTTGATATCCAAATGCCAATTAAAATGCAGAATTATCACACAGCACAATTTAAATGAAAGTCAAAGAATCCTGGTTTACAAATCTCTAATCTGAAATTTATCTTATTTTCAGTCACTGTTTCTTCACTAATTGCATAAACAAGTATTTGGAAAAAAAATTGTAGCTATCAGATATTTTGTTATCTGGCCACAGGGTATGAAGTGTTTTTAATTGTTTTTCTGATTAACTTCAGGCTTCCAAATTCAAGTAGAAGCATATTTGTGTTTTCCATGTGAGATCCTGTACCTTACTAATGGATGAGTATGTTTGTGGTACTGTACAAGGATTAATGAAATTAAAAAAAACCCTCTGCTGCTGCTGATTGACCACTGATGGTAAATGTAATTGAATTAGCAGTGCACTAAAATAAATGTAGACAAAATAAATATAGACAAGAAAATCTGGTGAAAGCTTCTGTAATGTTTTAGATTAATAGGCATACAGAATTCTTCACATTTTTTATTACGTTGTCCCTAGATGAATTCAAAGTAATTGGGGTGGTTAATTTTATTTACACAGAGCTGTTCACAGCGCATTAAATAATAGAGATAATTGAACAAGAATTGTCAAGTGTGTACTGATATCAGACATATTACAGAAGGGAATGTGCATAAAACTTCATTTCTATGCAGCCATTGTTTATGGTAATTAAGTACACAGATTTATCCCTTGGTTGCCTTCCAAGCTTATGGCAACTGCTATTGTTGTGCTCCATTAATATGTAATCAGGAAATAGTTTAATTTTCTAATCTGCAGTTTGAGAATTCACTTTCTAACAACTCTTAATTACTGCATTGCCCTAATGATGCTCATGGTTAGGAAAACTGAACCAATAAACTCCATGGAAGAAGCCAGAGGGGATTATACTTCCAGAGGTGGTGCTTACTTAATAAACTTGTTATGCCTTCACCAGAGGGAGCTCAGTGTCCTTCAAAAGCAACTAATTTTATATTTCAGAGTTGTACATAGCCACGGTGCGAAGAGTTAACGCGCGGCGCGCGCTGGGGGTGGCTGCAAACGCCGTTCACCAGAGAGCCAGATAAGCGATGCTATCACCATTTGGGTATTTTTCCTACTTTATACTAATTCTGGAGTTTAATTGCTCAGGAAACAGTGCAGGTGGTTTAATCCATTGTTTCAAACTGCCCTCGTGGGTTTGTTTTTGTCAAGTTGGTTTCCGTTCAGTGGCCGCCTTAGCTGAACGCGGTATCGTGGAATCTTGCACAGGCAGATAAGCTCTGTACATTGACAGGTATCTCACAGTTACTGTTTTCAGGGTGAATCTTAAACAGTTAAGGGTTTTTTCTTAATCATTTTCGTTCTCCACTGGCCCATCATTTACCTTGATTGCTATTTCCATGTTGTTGCTGTACCTGGTGGAGCTCTAATGCCAGCACTGAAGTTATTTTGGGTCTGTGCTGTTGCTCTACGATGGCAATCCAGCCACTGGGATCTTGCAGTCTATCTGTGCTGACCCTGCCCAGGAGCATATGGTCTTCTTAATGAGATCTGAAAAATGAGAGCTAGCATCTGCTGAGACTCACCATTGCTGTGGTATAATACACCTTGGTGGTTCCTCTTAGTGTAGCTAGTCCTGAAGGGTGCATCTTGACAAGTTCTGCCTTTTTCATGGCAATTACTGTGGCTTGAGAGTCTTTTACACGTTTATCCTCTGAGTTTGGGGTGTTGTTTATTTTTCTTCAACTTGCACCCGATTTCAACACTGCATGTACTCAAAATGGGGCAGGATTGCCATCTCCCAGCCACTATTCCACCCCTCCTTTTTCAGTGCATTAGCTTCCTTGTCAGTGGGACTAATTACACAGTGAACCAAACAACAAACATTAGAAAACCTGTAAACACATATGTTGTGTCACTCCAAATTAACTCTTACCAATCAAAAAAGCAGCATACGCTTTGTTGTCACATGTGAAAGGAAAGTCACATGTATTAATTAGTTAGCATTTTACACAGCTTTGAAGATATAAAGGACTGAGGTTTGTAAGAGGGAAACATTTGAATTTCATAGAAAAGGAAAAAGGTTGAGCTGAAAAAGTCCAGGCACAAAAAGAGAGTTAAAGTAGTTGATTTAGTCTCTTGTAACAGAATGAAATTTTCGCTCCTCATATTAAATCTCATCCTGGGATGAATTTGTATTCAGTCTTTTTGTTGTAATATTTTGTACTGTTCTTTGGCTTTTGCCAGTGTCAGAGCACTAAAACTTGGGTCCTGGGAGAAATGTTCTTCCTTTTAAATGTATAAAATAAAATAAAATGGACATATGCAAAAGGTTTTGAAGTGATAGCATTTATGTATTACACACAGCAGTTTATGGACATATGTGCTGTGTTTTGTTTTAATAGCAGTCCAGGGCACATATACAATGGCATGTTACAGTCTCCAAGTACATGTTTAATTAAACCATACAAGTTGTCTAGCATCAGATAATATAAAATAACACAGCTTTCTGCTCGTCTGGCTGTGTAGATTTTGAGGCATAAAATGCACAGTTTCTTTCTATCCAACTACATGTAGAAAAAAAGGAGAGACAAAAGGTGCTGGCTACCATCAGGTAGCTGAGGGAGCCTGGGCTGTTGTGTCAGGACCAGAGCTTCCCTCTATCTCCCTCATCTTCATCACAGTCAACAGCTGTGGTGAGCCTGTGCCTTACAGCTATATTATCTGGAAGCCAGGTCTAGAATATATTTTTTTCTTGGGCAGCAGCAGTATCTGGCTGGTTCCTTGGACAGCTTCAGGGCTGGCTGACTGACACCATTGTTAAGCACGCTCGTGTCTGTGAAACTGGTTTTTGGAACCGTCTCAGGGTCAAGTTGCCAGTAAACTGTCTAAGTTGCTTTGTGCTTCAGGATGCTTTTTTTTTTTTTTTGCTTTCTCTCACCTATTTGAATGATGAAGAATGAACTCTCTGTCAGGTTAACAGAATCAGTCTCTGTGCCTATTGCTTGTGATTATAATGCATAAGGGTGACTCGTTTTGGATATTCCTGTGTCTACTGTATTGCCTCAAAGGATAGGTCATTGACTGATTAGTAACCTCTTTGCATAATTTTCCCTTGTGAACTCATTCAAGAGTGAATTTTCTACCTATGCTGTTGCATTAAAATCTGCATAGAAAGACAAAAAGAACTTCTACCAGAACAAGCTGTTATGCCCAGAGATAAAGCATGCATTCACAGGGCTGAAAATGGAAGCAAATAGATAAACATGTATGTATCATCAGGGTTCTTTTCTGCACTGGGCGAAAACAAAGATGCAGATGAGATTCTCTGTTCCATTTGGTGGCTGTGTTGCTGCTCTGGCTTCCCTGGGCCACTCAGTCCCAGAAATGGCTTTTAGTTTTTTTAACCTGGGAGATGTGCTCGTCCATTAAGTTTTCCAGCAAGCAGAAGTGCAAAACATCAAGGTGGTATTCAAATACGCTGCAGCAGAGTGCATGCATTCAGAAAAATATATCTTCCTTTATTTGTGGGGTGACTCAGAAATACTGCTGTAACCCAGGCTGTTCATGCATACAGAAAGGGCCAAATCCTGAGATGGGAGAAGCAGAGGTAGCTTGCTTGAAATGGATGAAATTATCTCAGTTTTAGAGCAGAAGGAGATCTAACCTTACACTCCCTGTTTTCTTTCATATTCACAGCTTCCAAGCTGGAGCTTGTGGGGACACTTCAGGCAGAGAGCTTTTGTACTGAACAGTAAAGTATGGGCTGAGACCAGACCTCCAGTGTCAGCTCTTCTGCATTTGCTGTAATAACAAATATATTTATTTATATATATATATATGTGCCTACTAATAAATATATTGCACCTGTACAGGCAGCTTTCCTAGGGGGTGGGTATCCTAAAATAGACCTGTATGGCTGCACAGAGCACATCTCCAACAGGTTAGTGGTGAAAAACATTTGGAAGTAGGATCCGTGCCCCCTGATTTCCCTACACCCAAAATGTTTCACCTTCGAGAATTTAAATATTATTTCTGCTTAGGAGTCAAACTGCTCATCATCACCCTAGTTTGACTAAAGATTTAAGCTGAAGTACGTGAGCAGCATAGAATACATTTCTTGCTCAGAAACACAAACAGCTAGCCAGGCTCTAAGTATATTATCAGGCAAGTTCTTTCAGAAACGTATTGCTAAAGAAGCTTAACATTAATTATTGTAACTTTGGGAAGATTACATCCACACTAGCCTTGTAAGAAGCAGCATACACTTCTTGACCTCCAATGCTAGAGCTTTAAGACACAAGAATGGCATTTTACCAACTTTAATGGGATAACCAGTATTAATCTTTCAGCAGTAAGGGAAGAAAAAGTGTTTAGAGTATAATACCCTTCTGAGTTCTGATAGAGGCTGCCTGTTGTGTGTACTGCAGTCATAATTCATTTGTTTCTCTCTGTTGTTTTGGTTTTGTTTTCTTAATTATTTAAGGAGAAAATCATACTAGATTTTTTTTTTAACTAACCAATTTACATATTGGCTTCTAGCCCCAGCCGTTCTTTCTGTTTGAATGCCAACTTTTTTATGTGGTCTGTTTTTTAAAATTTCTTGCCAGCAATATTTGTGAGAGCTCTGCTGTATGTCTAGTAAAGAGAAGCACGAGAAGTTGCAATTGCCAAGTTGCAGACCTTCCAAAATTAATGGGTTTCCTTCACTTCAATTGAATACACGGTCTGCGAAGTAGAAAGAAAAAGATGTACAGTGTGTGAATGCGAGCTCATATCCCCCCTCGTAGCTGTACTGCTGGGGAAACACTGCAGGCTGCCTCTGCTGAGGTCAGTTGTTTACCTTTCATAAATATGGAGTAAAAGTTAGAGTTTCACAAGGCATCCTTAATTAAAAATTAGGTTGATGCCGACGTGTGCTTTGTAGAATCCGTAATGATCGACTCCCAAATAAAGAAACTGCAGCAGGATTTCAAGCACATCTCTATTTACATAGTTCAGCACATGAGATTGCTGGATTATGATTAATTTTAATAGCTACATTAAAAAATACATCTAACATCATTCTTAATTAGAATAATCTCTAAAGCCAGTTAAATGTTTCAGAAGACAAACAGTTTAATTAGCTAACCTACAGAGGCTCCCCTCCCCCAAATGTGCAGTAGTCTTAGACTTGGTGTTAGCCTTTCAAGCAGTCTTAAACAATCGGATGAAAAGGGATTTTAGGAAGATTAGAGGACGGGATGCTTTAGACGTTGTCCGTTAATCATGAGATATGCACCATCTACAAAGTTTCACAAAGAAATGAGAATTTAAATAAAATTTACTTTGGTTATCTAGTTAGCATGAATTACAAGTTATCCAGTGATAAGACTATTTAATAAATGTATTCTTTTAATTGTTGATATGAGCAAAAGTACATGCTGGGGTGTAGTAGCAAGTGATATACCAGATTAACATTCTGAAAGGGACAATGCTTTTTTTCCCAGAAACCAGGCCTTTGTTGAACTATCCCAGGGTGCCACTAGAATTTTTTTTTAAGGGATTCAACTAAAACTTCAAATAGAATTGTTAGAATTGGATCTTCAATTTCTCCCCTACCCATCTTCAAAGTGGTTTCTTTTTACTTTTTTTGTTTTGTTTTAATTTAAGGAAGATTACTTTTGGGGCTTAGTGGTTTTGGTTTTTTTTTTTTTTTTAATTTGCTCAGGTACAACTTTTTTTTCCCAGGCATAAGGAGGCTAAACAATTTATATCTTCCTCCCCTCTGCTTCTGTGTTTTCTGCTTGATTTCTTCTTAGTTTAAAATTAAAGGATTTTTTTTTGATCTAAAGTCTACTGAGAGGCAGTAGGTACTTACAAACCTTTTTTTCTGAATGCGCTACACAAATTCTCATTTCTTATTTTTCCTGGAAGATTCGTCATTATCCTTGTAATTCCTGAAGCCAAAAATTTTATGTTTCTCACCTAAAATTAGTTACAGCAGCACCAGCAGCATCAAAAACACTTCTTTTCTAAACGGAGGTGGCTTTATTTTAAATAAATATTTTAGGGCTTTCAGTTCCTGGCTACCAACCGTGGGGGGAACTGTTTACCTGTGCAGAGAAGCAGAGGCCAGCTCTTAAACAGGAGACACTGACCTCCTTCCACTCCAGTCCCCTGAATTTGTGACAGACAGACCCACAGTGCATAGAGCCCCTTGGGAAAATGCAAATGTCAGCAAATCACCTCTTCTAACACAGGGGAGTGCAGGCTCCAGTCCAGTGTCACACCTACCCTGGGATGCTGCAAAGGTGTGGGTGTGTTGGGCACCCCTTTCCAGAGGTAAGAACTCGAGAGAAAAACAAAAAGAGGGGAAAACAGAGGAGGAATAAAAAAAAAAAAACCAACAAAAAAACCCCAATTCTGGATATCCACAAGTTGGCTGATGTGACCCTGTGGCACCTACCAGTGTGCTGGCTGTGACCCAGCGACGTGATACTCCAACAAGCTGAAAGAGGTGGCTGTCTCTGCTTTCTTTTGGCCTCCCAAGACAGCTGCCTGGTAGAGACCAAATGGCAGGGAAGGAAAAAAAAAAAATATCTGCCTCACACCTGCTTTCTCCAAACTGCCTGCCACAATGCCACCGTGCCCACCGGGCTCCCCTGGGAGGCAATCCTGTCCCTAGCCTCCTCTCCATGGAATACCAGGACAGGATAGTTTAGATAGTTTTCTCTTCTTCAAAACATCATTAGGATTGAAAAAAATGAATCTCTTGCTTGCACATTTTGCATAAATACATGGTAAGTTATCAATTGATGTTCAAATAGCTTAATTGAGTTGGAGGGGGGAAAGGTCATTTAATTGGTCTATTGAAATGTTAACAGAAACAGATATGGCAAGGGATAGACTTTAATGGCTGCAGTGTGGCACTGATGTCTGCATTCACTTGCAAAATTGTTAATTAGGGCACTTTGGTAGTTCATTTGCTTTTGTATTGATGTGCTTAGTCCAACGAGAGAAATTGGGTTTGTGTATGGTATTTACGTGGGGCAGCAGAGGTTCACCATACAGTCAGGAATGAGGAAAATACAGTGTAAATCAGAATTGGGTTATGATTTGTGACAGTGTCTTCATTAACATCCTGCTGGTTATGGCAGTCATTTTCTAGTAGTTAGTGTATTTTTGCATGTGATTAAGTTTGATATGTTTGGTTTCTTTTTTTTTTTTCTTTTATCATTGTAGTTGTGTACTTGAATGATGCTATAATAATGATTTTTAAAGTTAGGTATACAAAGCTTTTTAGGCTAGATAAGAACAAAATGCACGGCAAAACAAGGAATTACATATCTGTGTTCTGTAAGCCCTGGAAGGAGGTGTTATCTCCTTAAATGCATACCAAAAGGATATATTCAGTTGCAATTCCTGGCCCACAGTCATCAGAGCCAGTGAAATTACAAAACCACTCCTTAGTTGTGAGGTCCATCGAGCCTCCCTTACAGAATATCAACCTTGAAGGTGTTGGCATTTTGTCTGTGGGAATGGCAAAATTGCATGGAGTGTCCACTAGCATTTTTTGAGGGTGGTAATTGCAGGGATTAATCCGGGTGCTGTTTCCTAATAGACTGGCTGGATGCAAAGCTTTATATTTGTCTTGGCTGGAAGAAGGCTGTATTGAGTACAGTTTATAATAATATACTATACCCTAGGTACTCTGTATAAACAGAGGCAGCAAAAAAAAAAAAAAAAACCAAAAAAAAAGGGGGAAAAGCAAGTTGCTGTGAATCATCACTTTTACACCAGGAATCCTGCTGTCCCACCAGCACAGGCTGGGAGAGAAGAGGACATTTTGCAGCAAGTAATGTGCTGATTTTAGCAGCTCCTAATTGAAAAGGGCTTTTTGTTCATTTTACATATGTTGTACTTTCACATTTGGGTGTCTTTTCTGCCACTTGCTTCAGCCTTCAGGGCTTTGCTCTGTAGTTTTCGATGGGGCATTTATTTAAACTGCAGGCATCCCTGGAGCCAGAGTGGACATCGGCTTCATTCACTCATATGTATTTGGGAAAGTACTTACATGAAGATCACAAATATGCACAGCACAGCTATCTAGTTCTGCAAGTTTAATCCCAGCCCCAGAAAGTTTCATTGTGGCCCTATGCAAATGTATTTACATAGGAATGGGTCTTGGGTCCTTTAAAGAAGGCAACCAAGTTGGAAGACTGAGGCCAACAAATAAATGAAAGTTTCTCTAAATCCATTGGATAATAGAGGCAGTGTTAAGGCTAACCACAGTGTTGAACTAAACAGAGGGATTACTCCTGGGTTTTGCATCAGTTGTTTTCTGCCGGGTGGCCTCACTTGTCAAAAAAAAAAAAAAAAAAAAAAAAAAAAAAGGGAAAAAAAAAGTTGAACAGGCGAACATTCACATGGCACATTGAGAAAAGAAGTATGCTTAATTCCATCAAAGCTCAGAAATCAGTCATTAATTTATTCTAACCTCCAATTGTTGGTCATTTGTGAAACATCTGGCCTTTAAGTCATAAGAACCTAAACATAAATACAATGTGAGTTGTGCTGAGGATGGAAGCTGGGTGTAGTGGGGGTGCCATGTCAGTACATGAGCACGAGTGCACATGTGTGTGTGTACTGCAGAGCCTGCAACTGCCACTTCATTTTGGAGACTTCAAAACACATTAAAATGAATCCTTCAGTTAATTTACTCTCAAAATTAGATTATTGTTCATTTGCATCTTGGAAAAGTTCTGCCATTCAAAAGAGTCTCTTTCTTCATGGTGGGTTAACAGTTAGATATTTAGCAATCGTGCAGCTTGCTAGTCAGAAATAGTTTCTAATGAAGTTGAAATTTGAGATAGAAAATATATAAAAGCTTTCAGGAAAGACATACCCTATTTTCCATATGGCTAAGTAATTGTTATGATATTTGTTTTAAAGCTGGACTTAGACACTCCTGACTGCCCTCTAATTTGATATGGCTGGTCCCGGCGATTCTTCTGGAGGAAACTTTCCTAGTAGAATGCAGTGAAGGAGATAAATAATTTTGCAGCTATAAGCACATGGCAAAGTATAGAAAATAATTCGGTCGCCCTTACTGTCGTGCAGATAACAGTCTGCAGGTTATTTGCCTCTGCTGGGAGTTGGAACCCAAGTGAAAAGGAACTGAGTGTTTAAATGGAGATTTCAAATAAAGGTAGCATCTCGGAGCTGACAAAATTCTGCCTTTTGTTAAAACTGCTATTTAATTCTCAGGGTTAGGGTGTTGTTTTTATTTGGGGAGGGCTTATAGTTCCTCGTGTAGCTCAAATGCAGCAACGTCTCCAAAATTTCTTGCATTTCGCACGAGTGAAATGAGAGGCATAGAGTGAAATTAGATTATAAATATGATGGAAAAATTTAGATCTGTCAATCCACATGGGAATCTCAGAGCTTTCTGTTTTCAGGCAGTTACCTTCTTGTAGTTCTTTTTTTTTGTTTGTTTTTTAAAGACCTCTTTGGCCTGACCATTTGCTTTTCTTGCTCAGCAGAGGCTGCCTGCAGCTCCCAGGCTGTTTTGAGATAATGATGATGTCCAAATGCATAACAAAAAGAAAGAATTCTGGAGGTTTTCTATAAAGCAGCTCTTTCCCTCAATATTTATCCTTTCCTCCTTGCTAAGTAAAGATATCTTGAGTCTGCACTCCGTTGTGAAATTTACTGTATTCCAAATCTAGGCCCACTGTATCTCCTTCCAAGCTGGGTTTTACCCTTTCCTATTGAAAGGATATCTGTGATTTGGCAGCCTGGCACACATTATATTAAAAGAAAAAAAAATCCCATGGGTAAATTAGGGGTGACTTGATATATTTTTAGCCTTGTCCCTGCCACAGCATGGTTGGAATTTGGGGATGTGGATGGGAAGCATGTGGGAACCCACGGGCACTCCCATGTTGTACGAGCACACGGGTGTGCCCAACCCACAAACACAGTACGTAAAAAGTCACGTTTCAACTTTGTTAAAGCACTCATTTCCAAGGCACTGAAGTCCAAAGTATTGGTAGGATAGTGAAGATGAGAGGGGGGGAAAAAAAAAAATCTCTTGAAACAGCTTGTGAAATGTAATGTTTGAAACGGTTCTTTGAGAACGTGCAGATTATGGCTTGTGTAGTGACTCTTCCCAGCTCTCTGGGAAATGAGCTGTTGACATTCTTTTGGGTCATCATCCGAGATAGGAGGGCAAGCACAAGGATTTAGCAGATAAATTCATCCAAAAAGACCTTTATCCATTTCATTGCGCCTTGGAAACGTTCGTGTCGAATAGCAGTATTAATGTAGCCCTTTCAGCCCTTCAAAGTGAGCCTTATGTTTAAAAAAAAAAAAATGACCAGAGTAATAACTTTTGTAGGTCTTCTAAGAGGTAATTCAATATTTACATAATTCTGGAGCATAAACCCATCTTTCCTTCAAGAGGCTCTGAAATAGAATTGAGGCTCTTATACAGAGTCTCTTCTGAATTCTAATCAACTAGATCTGTCTCAAATTCATTTCTAGTTTATTGTAAACAGTGGAATTTAAATTAATTTCTTCTTATCTTGTCTTTTGAAGAAAACTAGGAGCATGTTTAAAAGGTTTTTATTTTTAAATACAGCTCAGACTTGATTTTATTTGGCAATTCTGGGGGGCTTTGGGGGTTTTTTAACTTTATAAACCAGGTGTTGGGCAGGATGGGCTTTGACAGCCAGATGACAATTACGCATTAGCATAGGTGATTATGAAATAAATAGGAAAAAAAAATTACTTTTTTTTTTTTTTTTCCTTGAACTCAAATGATACTATATAGGCTGAATGCGAGGCAAGGTTCCCACAATGCACTGTGAAAACCTAGGCTAACAACCACCCCGCTGCGTTGAAAACCCCAAAAAAAGACAAAAGCACAATGAAATAGAAAGCTTACCACCGGTAGCTTTCAAAACGACAAACTAGGCAAACTATACATCTCCACCACTCCAATTTTGTCAGAATGCTAATGAGCTTGCTCTGATCTTTACTCGGCTTCCCGTGTTTTCTACATCTTCAAGGACCACATGGCGCTAGCAAAATAAAGACAACTAAATGAGAATTTCGAATGCTTTTTGTGTTGGGACCTGGTGCCTTTCAGTTGACGCACTCGTTGAATATTCTCAACTTAAAAGCGTACAACAGGGGGCTGGGTATGAACTTTTTAGCAGGGGGAAATTTGTACAAAAGTAAATGAGTGTGATGAGGAAAATATGAGAAAAATTTCTGATTAATTTCCGCTCTATAATATCAATGACACCTTCAGCCCCTCTCATACTCCTCTAACAAGAGATGCTGATAAAAGATGAATGATTCTGTGTTGTTCACAGTGAATGTTTAGTGGTTTTTTAATAGCAGCATTCTACATAAAAGACACCAGGAAGTACTCCGCATTAGCAGTTGAGATCACTAGTTAATAGGATGATGTCTTTTAGCTTTTGTCACAAGATTATTAGAAAGGATGGGTTTCTGTTCTCATCCGACATACTTTAGAGTGCTTGTTGAGCACAAGTGCTAAAATACAGGTTTCTCAGTATTGTTTCACATGCAAAGTAAAAGCCCTTTAAATGCACCACCTTTTACTTTTTTTTTTTACCAGGTGATTTTTGTCATTGATCTCTTATTTGCCCCCTTTAGCTGTATTAATCACTTGGAGTGGTCTGCTTCTCAATGGGGGCTTGATGATGCATATGTGTATAGATTCACTATCAAAAAATAAATCCCTTGCATGCTCTGCCCCTTCACAACCCTGATTATCGAGCTGTATTTACCAGCCTGTATTATACCATCTTGAATGCTCCTTACTGGAGTCACCCAGTCTGCAAGAGAAATCCGTGCTAGAGTAGGGAGGGGTGAGCTAGGAGGAGGCATCCTATTCCCTAAGCCAAATTTCATCTTGCAAAAACAATTGAATTCACAATTCTCTTTGGAATTCCCAAAAGTAAATGCAGATTTGTATTCACCAGTGTCAGGGCTTGGGGAGGCAAATGATGAATGTTCAGTTTTGCCTGAGAGATGAATTTAAAAATTGGCTTTGTTACCTCTTCAAGCTTGCAAGCAGACAGTATGAAAAATAACTGTGCTTGTACGTAAGGAGAAAAAAAAAAAAACAAACCATGGTCTTTTCATATATTTCATGTCTTACCTAAATGAGGAAGAATGAATCAGTAACACCATCAGTTTTACAGCAGTTTGTCAGCCTTGCTCTCCTGCACTACTGCTGTGCTTGGGGCAGCATGATGAATCCCAGGTGAACCAAGAACTTGCCAAACCATGAGATAGTAATGAGTTGACCAGCCATGATGTGAAAGGCAAAGGTGACATCCCAAAGCAGAGCAAGAGGAAGGACACCATAACAACAGCCTTCCTGGCAAGACAGAAAATGTATCACTGAAAGAAACATTTTTGATGCTTATCTTTTTACATTTAGCATAAGAAGGGAGTGAAAGCATTTCAAAGAAATTCTAGATACTACATATGTGAGTGCTACATATGTGAAGTGGTTTGGGTCCCTGCTGGTGCTGGTTTGTGAACCTTCTCTATTGGAAATACCTAACAATTAGGAGGCTGGAATGATATTACTGGTAGCAGTTTGTGTTGGGTGGAAGGAAAGGTTTTTGACACGAGCAAAAGATTTTTTTACTCCAACATGATCAGAGCTCACAAAACTGTGCCTTGGTAGTTACTGCTTGTTGTGAAAGCAAAGTGATATTCTAAATCATTTGTTGCAGTGTGTCTCTCTCCACTGTGTAGAAACCTGAACTTGCTGCCAGGGTTGTGGCCACGGGAGCTTTGACAGCTGCCAAAACCCCGGGTGAAAGAAGTGCAGTGACACTGTGGTCAGGTTCTGGGTCACAATATGGGAACTGTGCCTCTCCTTGCATCCAGGTGTGACCTGGGTGACCTGGGGCCTGCAGGGCTCTGTGGAGGTGCCTGCTAAAGTCATTCATGAGAGTTTGATAACGTAAATAAACTGGCACACCAGTGAGCTGGTTTTCTAACAGGAGTCTTCAGGGCCCAGATCACAACACATACATAAATTTCTGCCCAAGTATGCATTTTGTAGTTGCCAGAATCATGCATTTTGTGAGCTACTGAGAACATCCTGAGTTCCTGAGGTTTGTCAGCCTCTCTACAGTTTCCCTTCACATATGTAGCATTCCATACCTAGAATTTCTTTGAAACGCTTTCACTCCTCATGCTAAATGTAAAAAGATAAGCATCAAAAATGTTTCTTTCAGTGATACATTTTCTGTCTTGCTAGGAAGGCTGTTGTTATAGTGTCCTTGGGATGTCACCTTTACCTTTCACATCATGGCTGGTCAACTCATTACTATCTCATGGTTTGGCAAGTTCTTGGTTCACCTGGGATTCATCATGCTGCCCCAAGCACAGCAGTAGTGCAGGAGAGCAAGGCTGACAAACTGCTGTAAAACTGATGGTGTTACTGATTCATGTTGCCTCCACGGTCTCTTAGTGGCAAACTCTTTCCAAAATCCATCCATCTCTTTCTATTAGCAGTTCCTGCAAAACAGACTTGCCTTTGGTAAAGCAGGACCATACTTTCCCAATTACCCAGTGTTTCTACAGCTGAGAAGCTTCCCCAAAACAAACCTCAGGGGTTGTCTCTAATTTGCTCCATCTCTTCAGCCTTAGGTCTGTGCATTGGTAGGCTAAAGTTCACAGGAGGTGACCTTTCCAAGACCAAACGTGGGCCGTGTTCAGCCTTCCCAGGCCAAATTCATGGAATCATTAAAGCAGCTCAGCAGCAGCAGTGACCAGATTTGTTTTTTCCTCCGAGGAACACAGAATCCCATTGGCTGGAGGGACTGAGTGATAAGTCAGCCTGCTCTCCATGCACTTCCCTGGCTTTTGTAGCCTCATCATTGCCTTCAAAGAACCTGTCAACAGGTTGAAGCCAGCTTGAAGAAGCGAGTCCAAGTAGAGCAGTGCCCGCATAGCAGGAGACTACTCTGGGAGAGCCCTAGGCACTATGAATGGGCTTGCAAGCCTTCCAAAACTCTTACAAGACCCAACAGACACTTGCTTCTTTTAACTGATTTCCATCTTTCTTTGTGGTGTTGCAGTACAAATGCTCTTTCATGTGGTAGGCATAGTGTTTGGCTTTCTGCCTGGAGTTAGCTTTCTGTACAATCGGTGGCTGCTGCAAAGCCAAGGCCAGGAGAAAGGCCCTTTGGTCACCCCGGGGCTCCTGGCCCACAGTGCCACTGCAGCCTGCAGAGACCACTGCTGTTTTCTCTTGGGTTTCTCCCATTTACCACCAAAAACACCTCTTCTGTCAAAGCTGGAAGCTGTGGGGCCGTGGGACACCTCACCCAGTCAGCCCTGGGAAGGTTTGGATCCCAGAGTTACAAACCTGCCAGCTCCCAGTAAGGGTACACATTGTCATTAACACAGATACAGGGTCACAATTCATTGCCATCATCATCTCACTTCAGGCAGTTGCTTGGGTTAAATTCAGCCCTGTCCATCAAAGAAGTAACTCTATAATTATAATATATATAATGTCCACTACCTTTTCCAGCTCCAGGACAATATGTTCTGAATATCTGAAGGAAGTAAGGCAACATTTAGGAAAAATGGAATAATATGCTACCTAGTAGAGCACACTCCAATGACTTCAGGTAAATGGCCTCTCACTTCAGTATCTTACCCAGCTGTCACTTGCCACAGGTGTAAGCAGGTAGTAAACTGTTCTAAGGAGTAGTTACGAGCTGTAGAGAAATTACTGTCACTCATGACAAAACATCCAGCTCTGCTTGTAAATCTGCAAGTGAAATAATTTATCTGCCATACCATCATCCCCCTCTTGCTGGATTTCCAGCCATATTATTTTTCCAAAGTTTTAAAAGTTTGAATGTATCAGTTGATAGTCCACGTCTTCCTGTGCTGAAATTTCTTCTGAAATTGTGCTTTGTGAGAAGATTTGGGTACCAAGATTTGGTTTTACTCAGTGCTAGGATTCCCTGCAGGCACTTGTCCTCAAGGCATCACTTTCTTACAGGAGTCTCCAGGTGTTTCAGTTGAATCTCACCTCTTGTTGCCTGAATTTTGGGGCACAAAGTTTCTTGGTCTGGATTGCTGGTCCCGTACTTAAAATATATTCAATAATCTTTATCCAGTCCAGGCATTCTGGTTTGGTTGGTTTTCTGTTATTTTCTACAGGCCACCGCGTTGTCTCGTCATGTAGAGAAAATCAGTGGTCTTTCAGGTTTTATCTTCCACAATTTGTCTTTTTGTGGAAGTTTCAGTCCTGTGATAATTTCAGGCTGTCCAGATTCTAAGCTACAAATGTTTGTCTTCCTGTGAGTCAGTCCCACTGCAGGTAAATAAATCCCCACACGTGCTGAGATGTGGTCAGAACCCTGACCTTCTGTTTACACAGCTCCCAACATTTTAAATAGCCTCCCTGATTTTTTTCATCTTTCAGAAACCAACGAAATTACAACTTTCCTGCTTGATATTAAACTAATTTGATGTGTGCTTGTGATAAAAGCATTTCCTTGGTGGCAGCTCCATTTCATTAGGGTTACAGTACTTTTGGGGGCTGAAATAGAGTCAGACAATGCACTGCAATGTAACTCTGCCTGGCAGATTCTTGGCAGTCGATTCCTACCTTTATGGGACTCCATTGTGTGGACATCAATGTCTCCTTCTCAACTGCTCTCAGACAGCAAGTTACTGGCCATGAATTTGCCTTTCTAATGCTCTCAGGAGTTTTCCCATCCAGCTTGGACTCAAAAACTTGTGCTAGGGTTTCATCTGCTAGCTACCACTCCTGCAGTGTCACCTAAACAACAGCTCCACCTGCTTATCTGTTGCTGGCCCTTCTTGTTCATTTTCAGTGGTTTTTAATTGCTGAGGAGCTCCTCCTGCTCTGAAAGGAGGAAATATTCTGGGAGAAAGCTGGGTGTGATAATCTCAAATAGGAGGCCGAAAGCTCAAGGTGGAGCAGCCCATCCATTCATGCTGTGTCTGTTGTGGGTTCTGTTTTAGCACAGATTACTTGGAAAAAATATTTTATCCAAAATTCTGAGGTTTTCCACCAAAGGTAGCCCTCTGAAAGCAGAGGAGGGTGATTTTTCAAAAAAAATGCATCTCTTTTGGGATGCCTGAGTTTCACTCAGTGAAAAATTGTGGACCACTGGTAATTTACAAATTTTCACAGTGGCTTTCAGTTGTGTCAGAGGCATTTTGCAGTAGATCTCATGTAACTCTCCTTTACAAAAAATACCTGTTGTAAATATAGGCTTTTCTGCTGAAGTGTTTGTTCAATTTGGTAACTCACATTAAAAACAAGAGCTCATCTGTGCATAAGCTGTTCACAGTGAGCAAGATGAGACTGTTAAAATCAGTGGGAAGTCTGCTGCTGACCTGGAAACGTTTGAGACCTTCCACCAGCCTTTGTTAGCAACGTGAGGCTGGTCAGCTCAAACACCCGGCGCTGTTTCTCGTCCCTTCCCGTGTCCCCTTTCATAAACCTGTGATGGCCACAGCAGGTCAGCCCCACAGGCTGGTCCAGAACACTCCACCGGAGTGGGACAGCTATGGGTTGAACTCAGGCAGGGCCAAGAATCTGTGCAGGGGCCAGTCACAGGCTAACCTGGCCCCAGGGAACATTTAATTTAACCTCTGAAAACTGAAGGTTAGCTTGTGTCCTAAAGCAGGAGGATCCAGTTCCTACCTCCTGTGGTTTTGTGTTTGTTTATTTGAATTTTTATTGCTACAGCTTTGCCTTTCCATATTCAACATTCAAGCTGGTTTTAATTCTTGCTGAGCTCTTAGTTTCAACATTGCCTCTTGGCGACGAGTTGTACCGGTAAATGATGAGGCTTTGAGGAAAGATCACTCTTTTTATCGGTTTTAAACACACCACCTTCAATTTCAGTGCATTTCCCCAGGTTCTTACGAGACAAGATGAGACACATCCTAGAACTATTCTTTATTTGCCATTCATGTTCTCCTTCAGGTAAACAAGCCAACCTGTCCACTTGCTCCTCATACAGAAACTTGTAAAAACTCGTCCCTATCATTGGGTGAATGCAACTTCTTTTTTTTTTAAGCAGACAAATAAAGACAGTGGGGTATGTTTTCAAAAGACCTTCCTGTTAAATTTGTGGAATTCACTGGCATTTGAACAGCTCTCAGTGGTCACCAAGCTTCTGTCAACTACAAAATAGCCCAGAAAGAGGAGCAGAGCAGAGTCTGCCAGTTTTTGTTGTTATTTGCCCCGCTCCAGTTCCCATGCACTGGCATTCTCCTGCTGGCCTCTTCACCCAAGTGTGTTGAGTGAAGAAAGCTTCTTCTATTCTGTTTTAAAACTGTGTGTAAACATCAGCAAATGGATGAAGAATGGGCTCTGTCTTAAGTAGGTTGTTTTTCGTGTAGTTCTGTTGAGGTAAATGGGGAGACATGGGAAGGGTTCTGTGTTTAACCATGACACCATGGCACACACACTACACACAGTGCAAATAAAATTTTAAAACAATTACTGCTTAAGATGGCATACAGAGTGATTTCTGTAAACCTGTTATTTCTTGCCAGACTGAATGGGCTGGTTTGGGATGCTGATGTAAACCTTTTATTATTTATCCTCTACAGGTTGTAATTCATTTTTGCACAACAGCTAAATACATTTACATTTAAGGATTTTTAAAAATATATTAATCTATTGTCTTATCTTGACAGATTTATGATGGTATAAAGTGTAGAGGAGTTACTGTATTCATCCATTTACACTGTAAACTAATCTTGTCCCTGCATGTTGTTGCTTTTTCTTCCTTTTAAGTGGGATTCTCAGTGTTTTGTAGCACTTTATTCTCTGTTTTCTTAGCACTGTACAGGTTTACTATGTTAATCCATATTGGGTTTATCTAACGTCTAGCTGCCCAAACGGCTTAAAAATAATGGGTCTAATGGTACATATGTACACTGGTAGCTGGCTGAGTTTGAAAGTACTTTCAGCAGGAAAGGAAAAAAAAATATTCTTTCAAATTGATTCAGAAGAGACATTTGTCAGATGCTTCTTATTTAAATAATTTAAGATATAATTAGCTTACAGTGTAAACAAAAATCCATTTGTAAATCCAGAAGAATATGAAGGAAGATGTGTTTGTAAAAGACTGCCAGGAAGCTGTACAACATGAAAATAAGCTAGTTGCTTATATTGTTCTCAGAAAATGGTAATGTATTTGTTACCGTGCTCCTTGAGTATTACAGGAGAAAATTGACTCAAGTTGATTTCAAATAACAATCAGAAATATGTGTGATGAGCCACAGGAGAAGGGAAAGGGATTTGGGGTTGTGGTTTGTTTGGTTTTTTTTTTTTTCTTGGCTATCATTAAAATTCTCACTATCAGTACTTTGGCTATCACTAAAATTTGTTCTAATAAGGGGCAAAATTACCAAACTTTGTAACAGCAGCCTCTATTGAATCCTGAGCAGGAGCTATTACAGCTTGGAATCACAACTCAGAAGGCAGTAGGAGCTTCTGATATCTGAGGGCAGAATTTAATGTCTTGTGCTATTTGAGGCTTGGTGTTGGGCTCATTCCTAATCATTGAGGAGGGTTCTGGTAGATGTCAAGTGAAGAGAAGAATAGAGCACGCATCCTTCACCACTCAAGCCAGACAATGAAATTAGAAAATGGCACTGGGAGTTGATGTGAGAGAATTCCCTTGGATTCCTAGAGGAAGAATAAAACAAGAATTAATTAATTAAAAAAAAAAAAGAAAAAAAGAAAAGGGGGGGAAGGCAGAAAGGAAGAAGAGGAAAATAAAATAAATGGAAGAGGAGAAAAATAAAGTAAATGAGAGAAACCCTGCCAGAAGCCTCCTCAGGTTGAAGTCCAACATTAAAAACTGTATTGACTTTTCACATAAAGGCGTGTGTACTCACTGTTTCATCTGAGTTTCTGGTGCTGCATTTTTCAAATCTCTTACCCAGCAGTTTGCATGCATATGATGTTTGCAGCACTACCCGCTCTTATTTGAAGACTGTTTTCAGAAGTCATTATTGAACTATAGGATAAAAAGGTATAAGCATAATTACGTGTTAAAGAGAATAAATATGTTCTGCTAGATAGTTAACCAGATGAGGTTAAACAAGATAAGATGAATTCTGGTCTTTTTAGAAAACTGGCAGTCTTCATTTTAAGCTACAATGTAAAGTGCTTTATCCTGAGATTAGGTATTGTGGCAGAAGCTAAAACTGCCTTTTTCCCCTAACCGTGCCAGAATACAACCTCCTTTTCTTTCTGCACTAACAAGACTGCTTTACCACCACAGCCCACTCTAAGTAATTAAATCAATCCTTTGTACTTACCGTATTCTCCTCTAGTGAGGGTACTAGATCTGATTATATGCTTCATGCATATTCAAAGTACAGCACTGACAGCTCTTTAATGAGCTCTTACTTAATCAGTACGAACAATGTTCATCTTGTTCTTTTTTTCCTCATACATTAGAGCTAGGAACAGTTGGGGAAAAAAATGAAACATCCAGCATTCATTTGAAAAATATATTGTACTTTGAAAAGTGTCTAAGCTGGAGAAGTTGCATTCTGCCCTTTAAAAGTCTGATGGACAAATTGGATTACTAGTATTGGATTAAATAACAAATGGTTAGAGGAGAAATGAGAAAAGCTCGCTGTGATCACAGGCTTTAATATTTTTTGTTACTTATAAAGCTGAAGGGGTCTTTAACCAGTTATTAAAGTCAGGATTAATTTGTAATGGTCCAACTTACTAGCTTTAAAAGGGTTTTGTTGTTGTTGTTTATCAAAAACAATAGTGTAATGCATGTATTATGGGAAAAAATTTAAGTTTAAGATCTGTGGGCTATTTATAGATTTTCAGCATCTTATACTGGCTTAGATAAGGGGTTTGCATGTGTGGGATCGATTTGTTCTCAAGCATGGGTTTTTTGCTTCATTTAAATAATCTGTACAGTTTGTTGGGGTTTTTTTCCTCATGAACAACACAGATACTTTTCCAATTTAAATTTCCAAGCATTTGTAGCAAGTCAGTAAATACTTGTTTTACACTTGGAAAGTGGAAACAACAGCCGCCCCAGCAGCAGCTTGGGTTTTACAGAGTGAAACCGTGTTGAAGAAAGGCTTTTTCTAAATTTTTTATTTCGAAATTGTAAATGTGAGTTTAGCTTGCAGTACTGCTGCGGTAAGAACGCTCAGTTTTTCTTTGTTGAAAGTGTTTCATGTGCATCCTTTCACCAAGTAAAAAAAACGAAGTAATGCTCTAATGCTAGTGTATTTGCTGAAGAGTTATTTAAATTTCTTATATATGGGAGTTCATCTTTATTTTGCTTGCCTGGGAAGAATTTGTTTCAGCTCTGTGCACAAGAATTTAAAAGCTGACGGTCAACAAATAAAATATCAGCATCGACTACTATTAATATTGCACACATGTGTCATTTCACTGATCAAAAAGGCCTTCGCCGGGGTAAAATTGGCCTTTTTCCAAATTGCAGGCTTTTTCTCAGCTTTTTCTTTTTTGCTCTTTCTTCTTTTGTTGCTGCCCGGGGATTTGTGCCTATCGCAGCCGATATCACATGACCGGTGTCAGGGCATCACATGGGTCCAAAGCGAATACAAAAACAGATTTAAAATTCTGGAAAAACAATCAAGACTTTGTTAATTCACTTTTCAGCCAGCCCATTCGATGGATATTGCATGTGCTTTGGTGTCAGCATGGATATATTAAAATAGGCACCTGTGCAGATCTGACACGACAGCTCCAAGCTTTACCCAGATCTTTTCTCATTATGGGTTGCAACTAACTGTGTTTAGGAGGAATGCATTAATGGATAGAAGATTATATCTTAAGTTTGTGTTCTCAACCTGAAATTGCATGGTACCAAAGTCAACGAAGTCAGATCCACCATTGAGCCAAACACTTTGGAGACATTTATCTCCCCCATTTCTTTTTCAAGGCTTGCAAAATTAAATGCAGGAAGGGCTTGTGTTTATAATCTTTCAGCCAGACATCCCAGTCCACCCCAAAACCAACAAATTGATTGAAATGTTACTGTAGCCACGGATGTCTGGTTGTGAGAACTTTGCCACACTGCTAGTAAAAAAATCTCATGCATTACAGAATAGACTGGTCATTTTGCAAGGATTAAAAAAAAAAGGCAAAAAAATCCCCTTCTTCTTGACCTCTCCCCTAAATAAGTTTCAACTACTTGGTGCATTTCAACAAAAGGTTGGTAATACTGATTATTATCTACTTCTAAAGGCAGACCCTGGTAGATAGACCAGCACAGCAGCAAGGCCTTTGATGTGTAACTTACCAGCAAAGTGTACTGAACTGCCAAATATTGTTGTAAATGCTCTGGTGTGGTATTTTATGCACAAAACCCGAAGTGGAGATATTGGGGGAGAGCATTTCTGCGTGTCAGATTTCTTCTTCCATTGCTCCATTGCCCCAGGAGCTGGGCCCTGCTGCTTTTGCTTGGAAAAGCACTGTGGATCCATCCATGCTTTGGGATGCTCTGCCCTTCCTGTCTCACTGCTAGCAAATTGTGGCCCTAAAAGCACCATTCCAGGAAATTTCATGGACCAGGCACTTCCCAGGCAGATCAGTGGATGTGGGTGGATATCTCCTATCAGAAAGGAGAGCATACCAAATGTAACTTTCTCTTACTGTGTGAGTCCACCAGTTCCACCCCAAGCTGACCCACTTCCCTGCTCATCCTCTTTTCCTGCCCTTGTGTGGCTGCCTCATGGCCATGGCAGAGGGAATCAGAGTTTGGAGAAGGCTGGACACCTTCCCTTGCAGGCAGGAGGCTCACAGCCTGCTGAGGGTGCAATTCTCCACCTAGGACTTGCACACTGCTGTGGCACTGGGGTGTGAACATGCATCTGAAGCGCTCCCATCCAGAAACTGAATGCTTTGGTTTAGGGCAAAACAATATTTTGCTGGTGCCTTTCCAGCTCCAGGTGCTAGAAAAGGCTTCCCTGCAACTAGGGATCCTGTGGTTTAAGTTAGTAAGGTAGCATCCCCAGGTGTGCAGCACTTGGCATCAGATTTCCAGCCCCTTTACTAAGACCAGAGAATTAACTTCCAGCACCCTTGCAGGATCAGTACAGGTGGTTATTCCCATATTGCACACGGGGTGCTTAAACTCAGACATCTACCCACACTCTCCCAATCAAAGCTGGGAAACAAACCCACATGACCAAGCTCATGCTCCTTTGCCTCTATTCCAAGTTTATTCCTAGATTCCTTTTAACCCTATGAAACGTGTGAGTTTCATAATTACTGAGGAGCATATAGCCTTTGCTCTTCCCCTCAGCTTGAGGGATGAGAATGGCAGCTTTCCACAGAAGCACAGCCTCCACAAAGGACTTTCTCCAAGTCCCTGAGCTCAGAGAGGGTGGAATTTGGCTCAGCAGCCCTGCTGCATGGAAAGCACAGTCAGGAGCCTCCTGGACACTCATCTGCCTTTTGGTCATGGTGCAGGGGTGGTGACACGGAGTCTTAGAGAGTCTGGTAGAGCTTAGCACTGCCTGCAGGTAGGCTATGAAGAGTCCTGATCCTGATCCTGATCCTGATCCTGATCCTGATCCTGATCCTGATCCTGATCCTGATCCTGCCTGGGATGATGGGGGCTGGGGAAAGGGGTGCTACTCCATGCACACACACACGGGACCCTTGGGTACCTGGATCTCAAGATTGTTTGTATTTGTATTTGTGCAGATGCCCCCTTTGGTTGCAGGTTGAGGAGAGGAGCAGCTCTTTGCAGCTCATCTGGAAGAGTGGCCATGAACACAGAAGCTGAGCAGGTGCCCACACCTTAGCCAAGAGTTCAGGATTAGCATCTCCTCTGCAGCTACTTTGATCCCTGCCACCTCATCCTGACTGTGCTGGGTTTGCATGGGTGGAGTGGATCTTGCCTACAGGGATTGTTTTTGTGTTTGGGGATGACCAGACATCTTTTAGCAGTAAAGGTTTTTCACTGGAAGCATTGCAATTGTATAGATCATTTGAGAGAATTTAAAATACACAGTCTTTTTAAAAGGTATTTATTTAGGTCAGCATGATAAAGGATGCTACAATGTATCCTGGAGGATGGCTGCTTTCAAAGATTTATTTATAAACCAGGCAGGATTTTGAAGTCATATGATATTTTTACCATTTGAGAATATGCCTTGTCATGCTCAGTGGTACTGGCAACTGATGCTCCAAAACCTGAAGTGAAAAGATGTACCTCAATTTGTGAAATGCCACATAAGTAATGAGTTCTTTTGATTGCAGGAAGAAACACAGAAGAGGAAGAAGCTATGATGCAGGAGTGGTTCATGCTGGTTAATAAGAAGAATGCCTTAATAAGACGAATGAACCAGCTTTCTCTTCTGTAAGTACAGATGAACATATGTATTTACAAAAGGATGATTTACTCTTCAGATAGATGCAAAACTTTTTTTGTTCTCTTCCCGTTAGGCTTCAAAAAAAAAAAACTCAAAAGTGAGTAGTGTGGATGTGTTACACATCGAGTAACTTGTTTTTCTCATATTTCAGACTTGAAAATGAGAAGCATGCAATGACACAAGATTAGCCAGAGCTGTGAAAAAAGAAATTAAAGAAATATTAAGCACTGTTACATTTTCAAAAGCCCAACAGTAGAATAAAATTACATTTTAGAAATGCACAGGTAGATTTGGATTGTGCCTCAGATGAGACAGGTGAAGTCTATTCAGAGAGAGAGCCAAATTTGAGTCACTACCTGCTTTGTAGAAAATCCTCAGTGCCATCTCTGCTGAAGGGATGTCAGTAATCAGTCACAGTGCAGTGGTACCACAGATACTGCAAAGTAGGGACAAATGAACCTTTTCTCACTGGCAGTGTTGAGGAAGGGAGAAGGTGCTGCTTGTTTTTAGAGGCATTCTGCCCCGAGTGCTTCTCTTCCAGCTCCTTTCAGTTTGATATTTCTTTCCATAATGCCACCTAGTGTAGATGCCTGCATACTTCCCTGGGAAGAGCCTCTGCTCACCTATCTCCTCCTGGGTCTGAACTTGACAGAGGATTTTACCTGCAAAATATTAAGCTTTCTAATCCCTTGTCTAATTTTTATTGTTGATTAGAGCAGAATATATATGGAATAATACTTCCAGTGTCACATCGTCTTGGTGAATAGGTTGATGCTGGAATTTGCTCGTTAGATCTAGGGGAATATTTTATACTTTGGACATTCCACAACAGCTGCTCCAGAGATGAATATGAAATAATTGCATCCTGCAGCACAGGGGAGTTAAAGTGGCAGAATTAAAGCTGACTTTAGGTGAAGTGGAAAGGCCCTGTTACTGAACGGGCCACCTGAGCCAGATTTTAAGTTTGTGTATCATTTGTTTGGAGTAGCTTAAAGTTAAAGAGAAAAGTCAGTTGTGAGTCCTAAAATCAATGTAAGTTAAAGGTGCTTTTAAGTGTTTAATGATTTAGTAATTAACATATTGATGAACATTTGCAACTTGCCTAGGGAAAAAGAACACGACCTGGAAAGGCGCTACGAGCTGCTGAACCGGGAGCTGAGAGCGATGCTGGCTATTGAAGGTAAGAGCAGTGCTGGGGGCTGGGGGGGGAAAGTGCTCACTGCCACACAGGTTTGGCACCTGGAAGTGTGGCTCTGAAGCCACATTGGCCTCTGAAGCCCAATTAGTAGCTCTGAAGCCCATTAGTAATGCTGGTATTTGCATCGCTTCAAGTGACAGCACACGGGCAAGTGTGCTGAGGCTGCAGTCCCAGTATTAAGTTTTCTTCAGGATTAAAAAAAAATTTTAAAAGTAGCCAAGATACAGGACAAAGAAGTATGATCTTGTTGCAATAAACTTTGAGAACAAAGTGACGAGGAGGTAGAGGTTGTGTCTGGGTTTTACAGTTGTTTGTTGCAGTAATGCTCTCGTGGCTTTCCTGCGGCATCGCGCTGCTTTTGGTGCCGCAGGAAAAGGAAGGGGTGACCCACAGAAGAGAGCCTCTTCCTATTAAATGTTCCAGACCTGTTCTACAACAATAACTCACTGGGGGGGAAAAAGTCTCGTTGGTTTTGGTGGTAAAACACTGAGTTTGTCAAGGAAATACTTCATCACAAGCAGCAGCAGGATTAGTGCGAGCCTTTGTGGAGTTTCTCCCTTCCCTGCGACTCTCCCCAGTTTAGTCACCTCACCTGAATGGAGGTAACACTCAGGGCAAGATTGACACAGGATAAGTGAAACAATTGCACCCTTTCCATAGGGCTTTCCAGTGAATTGTACAATAATCCTCGGGATGATTCATAATAAAAAATAAACATCCAGATAGCTTAAACCATTGCTTGCATGATTTTCTTATTTAAATATCTTAAGTGTTTTCTAATGCTGCACCACTTATACCTCTCAGTCACAAATGCTGCCTTACAGTTCAAAGATGTTTGCTTTAAAGTTAATCCTTTGGGCTCTGTAAAATGGACCTTTTGTCTAATCAATGCAAATTGATTTTGCTATTCTGTATTGACCTCTCAACCCTTTGACTGTCCATGGTAATTTCTTTCTTCACCTGATAAGGTACCTGATCCATAATAAATCAATTCTAATTAGTTTGGAGACTTCACTGGGAGCATAAGTTTGTTGGAAAAAAGCAGCAGGTTTCAGGTAGCTTTTTCCTATCTCTCCATCTGTAGTTATATTTTTTGCATAAGACTACCTTCACTATGTTCTTGGATAATCCTGAGTCGTAAATATACACATTGCTTTCTGCAGAGACAAGCCAGATTAATTTGGAATCGTACTGATGAAATACTTAAAACGTAAAGTAATCTAAAACCAGAGAGGAGCTAAGAGATCCTGGATTTAAACCTAAACTTTCGATGTTTAATTGCCTCATATTTGTATACTGCCTTGGAATGTCCTAGCAGCAGCCTTTGAATGTCTAGCAGCTTGTGCCATTTACACCTTGTCTGGAACAAAAATGTTTTTTTTAAATTTCTTTTTGGAAGTTCAGAGAGGGATGCCCAAACTCCAGAAAATAATCTTTTTTTTTTTCCTGTCTCTCGTTTCTTTCCTTTTCCTTTTTTTTCCTTTTCTTTCTTTTCTTTTCTTTTCTTTCCTTTTTTTTTTTAAATAAATAAATAAATCATACTACTGGTATGATATGGTAAACAGAGGTTTAAATATGCTACTGGTACTGATATGGTAAACAGAGGTTTAAATATGCTACTGGTACTGATACAGTAAACAGAGGTTTAAGAAGCAAGCATAAGTGCTGGAGAATTTTGATTATTTGGGGGGATTTTTTTTATTTATGTAACTAAGTCCTCATTTAGCATTTTAGCTCTCAATAGGATTATTGGTCTTCTAGAACTTTTAACAGTTATCTGCTTTTACCCCAAAAATATATTAAAGGAGAAACTCTTCCAGGAAAACACCTGTGAAAACTCAAAATACGCTTTTGTGACACCTCTCAGGGGGTGCGTCGGTGTTTTCTGTGTTCGGAAGATGCAAAGGTGCAGTTTTTTGGGAAGCACTGCCACAAGCACACCGTTTCCAGTGTGATTTCTGTGAAGAAGCAGGGGCTGCCCGGACAGCCCAGCGCTGTCGGCTCCGAGGCCATTTAGCCGATTGCTAATGAGTGCTCGGGCTCCCTGAAGGAGCTGAAAAGACAGATCTCACTTGGAGCAGCACCAGTTGCAAAACCCAAGTATATGGGCAGGAAGAAAATACGTATATGTATATACACACACACGCATATATATGTAACAGGATGGGAGCGGTTTGTTTGTCTAAAAGAAAGGCAGAACACACCAACCCAAATTGGAACTTAGGAAAACCTTTTGAAAAGTGGTAATTACCGTTTTTGCTGAATTGCTCTAACTCTTCCACGCGTGACTATGCTGTTTAAAAAAAATTTTTTTTTTTTTTTCTGTCAACCAATTTACTTAGCCGGTTGATGACAGAGGAAAAAAAGGAGAGAAGAGAGGTTTGGGGAAGGTGGGAGCCTGCTGATGGCAGATAAAGGCGGTGCTGCCGTGCCTGCCCGGGCAGCGCTGCCCGGTGGGATGCTCAGTGGTGTGGAGACAGCGGCTCCTTCCCGGCCGCTCATCCGCGGGCTCCGCGGGCTGAATGGCCTCTTGGAGGGTTACAGCACTTCACGAGGAGCACATGAATGACCCAGGGTGGTAAAAAAAAAGGCATGTTCCCCCCGCCCTCCCGCACGGAGCTGTAGAGATAAGAAAGGGAGAGTTAACGCACTGCCTGCTTCCAGCTAGGAAGGGTTCCTCACGGACTGTTCCGACCGAGAAAGGCCGGGAACCCCTCACTAACAGGCCAAAGAAAATGCAGGTAAACGGGGTCCGTTTCCACCTCTGCACCTCCCCGGGGTCCTGCCTGGCTCTTTGGAGCCAGCTGCTCCTGTACACAAGGTGCTGCGTTTCAGAGCCTGGTTTCTACTGCAGCCCAGTGCCGGGATGCCTCACTTCCAGCTACCTTTCCTCTCACTCCTTTCTTTTATTTTTTTTTTCAGTCGGGTTTTAATGCCTCCTTAGAAAAGATAAGTTCATTTTTGCACACCTTGGGGTGGTGTGTTCATTTTCTGCCCAAGAAATGGATCTTCATTCGGATTTTGTACATCTTGATTTATTCTTGGCTTATAGTTTGAAGTGGGTGCTCTTCTAAAAGGATTTATGCATAGGTTCACTATTTTTGTAGTTATGGTTTATATGATAAGCTTTTTATATTTAAAATCAATATGTAATCCTGTGGAGGAGCTTATCCTCTAAAACCCCATTTGTAAATCTATTTTAGCTTTGTTACACCGCACAGCCACAGTATTCCATAGATTGATTAGGTTCAGCAGCAGAATCCTATCAAATGGCCTGCTCTGATGATGATGCAAACTCTTTCAGGATTGCTAGTTGACTGGAACTAAAGATAAGACCTGACTGCAATCCCCCAATGTGCTCTTTACAAAACTAGTGTTAATTTTCATCAAAGTGCCAGGCTTATTTATTACAGTGGCAAGGTTGAAGGTTTTACTACGAGAACTTTCGACCATTTCTATTAAAGCATTTCTATGGGAACTGGACGTCTGTTTGCTCAAAGTAATTATCAGTTTAAGCAGTGGGGGAAAAAAAAAAAGACAATATGAAGTCAATGAAGATGAATAATTGAAAACATTTCTACTTCAATGTGAATTTAGCAAATTCTGTCATTTTAAACTGCCCATCGCGAGTGGTGGCACGGGGGCTTTAGCTTTCAACACTTTTAGCTCATATACAGCCTCAGAGCTTAATCCTATTTTTGTCCAGAGTGTAGCTTTTATAACAGTATTATTCTGAAATCTTCAAATTAATCACAGCCCATATTGTAGCTTCCCAGAGCTGCAGTCAGCCTGGGTAACTCTATGTGACAGGTGTTATAGGTAATCCTTGGCTTAAAAGGCGCAACAGGTAGGAATCAAACTCGAACACACTTGCTTTTTTAAACATAGGGATGCTTCCCAAAACTGCTGCCCAGCAGTATTTTGTTGGATAAAACAAAATCACAAGGTAGTCACCTATAAAATGTTATTTAAATACTTAGAGTAAGTTACCCTTTTAACCAATGGCTGGAGTCTTTATTTATTTTGTGGGGAAGAAAGGCAAATTCCTTTCCTAGAAATGGAAGTAAAATTGCGAGGGAATATTTCTGCCAGCGGGTTTTCCCATGGTGTATTTCAAACATTTATAATAAGCAAATGCAGAAAAAACAACCAAAAAACTCAAACAAATACACAGTTCTGTTCCATTAAATCCTGATAGGACATTTTTTCACAGGGCTATAAAATGAAGCAACGAAACCTGTAGCACTTAGGAAGGGACTTAACAGAGAAAAATAGTGAGGGACTGAGCAAAACACATACTGAAATATTCTGACTTGTTTGCTCTTTCAAAAACTGAAGTTGCTGCTGCAACTGGAGAACAGGGGATGAACGAACAAACAACAACAACAAAAAAGCTTTAAAAATAAGAAGCGAAAACTATCAAAATTGCAAAAAATTTTGTGAAGTCCAGGTAGAGATGATGGATTTCAAATCCCTTTTCATCTTCGTGTGCCCAGATGTGCCGGGGGAGCCTGAGTGCCAGCACAATTCCCAGCTGAAGGCAGGGGAAAGTTAACCTGAAAGTTGGGAACCACGTCTGGGGGAAGCAAACACCCCTGGAACCCTCTGCCATGTCTCTCTCCTTTTCTGTCTGGCTTGCTGCCGTGGCCCTTTTCAGGGCGGTGTTGTCACGCTGAGGTCTCATTGCATGTGAGGGGCTTTATTTGTGGGGCAGAACGCTGCGGTTTGGGGCTCGCAGAGTGGCAGAGCAGTGTGTTTTAAATGGGGTGAAGTGAAGGAGCTTTGCCCAAAAGGGGAAACAGCAGTGAAAATCGAGAGACTGCTCCAAGAAGTAGCACCTAAAAGGCTGCTACCCAAATTAAAGCAGCTTTGTGGCAGGAAAAAATGGCTTGGATTACCAGTAATTTTTTGGCTGCTAACTCCACTTCTGATCTCTGTACACCTGAAAAAATTATTTCCTTAGCAACGGTGGAGGGGAAAGGACATATTAAAAAAAAAAAAAAAAAGAAAACGAGAAAGGAAAAGAAGGAAAACCAGGAAAAGGAGGAAAAAAAAAAATTAAAAAAAAAAAACTCCCGGGAAGTTTGGGCAGTGCCCTGCCAGGCCGGTGCTCCGGGAAGGGCTCTGGTGGCCCAGCTCCGGCTGCTGCTGCTCTCAGTGCCTGCACACACGTGTGCCCTGCGTTTTCCTGCGGGCTGCTTTTCCTGGGGCTCGCTCGTGGGCCCGTGTGCCCAGGCAGACGGCGAGGAGGGCGCGATAAAAGCGGTTCCACATTCCTGCCTTTCTGCCGCTCTTCCAACCTTCATTGCATGATGATGCATCTAATTTTTAATTTGTAAATACAAGGCTGAATTCCCTCTAGCACCACTTGCTTTCATAAAGCTTCTGAGCAGTTTGCTGTCTTGAATAAATTTGGCTTTGGAGGGGGGTCAGGGGGATTTGAACCACCGCATTCTTGCGGGGTTTGTGAAGATTCACATGGTAACCGGTGGGGAGCATTGTTCGGCTTATCTGAATAAGCACCAGCCATGTGAGTTTTAACATGATCGCCCAGGGCAATGGAGAGCGGGTGGGTGGGGGAGAAAGCCAAAAGGACTGCACCCTGTCTCCCCTTCG
>VXAX01005443.1:159861-185118 GCA_013399835.1 Leptocoma aspasia | reverse complement strand
GTTGTGGCGGGTCGGGGCTGCAGCCCCGCGTTCCTGCTTCCCCCGCCTGGGCTTCCCGGCAGCTTTGCCCCGCAGCGGGGACAGGGACAGTGTACGTGTGACTTTTGATGCCGTAACCCCTTCAACTGTAAGGCAACCCCCCCTCCTTTCTTCCCGCCCACCCCAATAAAATCTAAACTAATAAACGTAGTGGTGTCGTGTCCTCCTTCCTCCCTCCCGCCTCCTCTTCCTCATAAAACTTTCCTGGGGCGAGTGAGGAGCAGGGGAATATTTCCTGGGGGGTCCCAGCAGGATGGGGATGTGTGTGATGAGTTTGCGAGTGCTCTGGAGCGGGGACCCACCGCCGCTTCTGCAGGTGCGGGCTGGGGACCCACTCCTACGTTAATTAACGCTTAATTGGTTACGGATTTATTGGTGCCCCGTGGTGCCGATGGGACTCGCCGGACGGGCAAGCGCTGCCCGAAACTGCAATTTCCCCTCCAGGATCGGGAGAAACTCGGGACCCACGGGACTGGCCAGGGTGCTGGTGGCGGGGTGCGAGGGCCGCTCGGACATCCACCCGGACCTCTGTCCCTCTGTCCTTCTGTCCCTCTGTGCGGGTTCGGCACTTGTGTTTCCAGCCCCGACTCCCGCTGTACCATCCTCAGCCGCTGCCGGCTGTCCAGCCAAGGAAGGCAGGGAGATGAATTTTTTTCTCTTTTTTCCCCCCGTTCCAGACCTTCCCTCCAGCTGTTGGAAGCTGCCTGTTGGTGCTGGGGCTGTTCCTGCTTGCACACGGCCGGGGATGCGCGGACCCGCGGGGCTGCCCTGCTTGGGGCACAGGTGATGCTCGGGGAGCGGCCCCAAATTCCCGTTTTCCTGCCGCTGGTCCTGCAGTAGTGCCCGCCGCATCTGGAAGCTCCGGGGCTGTGCCGTGTGTCCCCACCCCTGGTGTCCCCAGGCAGCCTCGGGCAGCGGGGACCGTGCTGGGCTGAGAGGTGCCAGTGCTCCCCGCCGCTGCTTTGGGGAGGGTGTCACATCCTCCCTCCCGCACCGCCTGGCCCCGCTTTCCCTCTCCAGCATCCTGCTGGGGGCTGGCACTGCGATGCTGCGGAGGGAAAACAGTGGGATCAGCCCCAGGAGCCACCCGCGCCGGCCCCCGCGGGATTTTTTAGGGTCGTGGCCACGGCAGAGCCCCGAGGCGGGAGTGGCCTCCCGCACCCTTGGGTGCAACAGGGAGCTGTGGGAGGGGACGAGTGACTGAGTCAATGTTTGGGGATTTTTCTTGAAGTAGTTCTTTTCCTTGTTGACTCCTTCCGTGCATATATATGATAAAAGATATGTAAGTATTTAAAAAATATATATCTATATTTCTACTATAAAATAATGGTTCTCTTCTGCCGTCACCAAAGTGTGGCTACAGGCAGTTTGAGTGAGGGCCACGTGTGCTGGTGCATAAGTCTATGCATCCCCAAGCCCTTCCTTTTAAAGGGGAAAAAGTTGTCACAGCCCTCCTGGAGCTGGGGGAAAAAAACCAAAAAACATCTGTGCTGGGCACAAAACGAACCGGAGCTGCCCTCCCAAATTTAGTGAGCAAATGAGAGATAAGATCCAGCAGGTGTATAACACACAATCCCCAGACACACACCTTTTGTCTTCTTTAACAAAAATCGTGCACTTCATCATCCTTGTGTTCCACTGTAACTCAGTAAGTGATGCTGAGAGAAACAGCCGAGAGGGGACCCTGAATTTTGGTTTTGGTGACGTGGTCCTAAACCTCTTCATCCAGTGCCCCCCAGTGGGGCTGGGCCAGGGCTCTGCTTTGGGGTGCTGAACTCCAAGGCATGCTCTTGTCCCCCCACTTTCCCCCTGATTTAGGCGCCAGAAACACCAGGTGCCACTGATCAGAGGTTTATCCAGCAACTCCCACGCTGCAGCTTGGGCGTTTTCCTGTCCCACTCACACAGACCCGGAGCATGGTGTTGAAGCTGGCTGCTGAGCACAGGTGAGGCACAGAGGAGACCTGCTCAGGTCACACCAAATCGTGGCTGTGCCCTCAATGCTTGGCTCCTTTTATTTCAATTTTTTTTTCCCCAGTCAGCGCCAGCAGGGTGGGCAAGGCTTGACTTTCTCCTGTTGGTGGGCGAGCACGGGCTGGGCAGGGTCATGCCCGGGTTTGGGGGCAGCACCCTCCCTATTTTGCCAACTTCTCCCACTGCGGGCTACCTCCAGGCTGGCGCAGGCATTGCCACCCCGAGCATGAGTCACGGCAGGTAAGGTGGCACGGCGCCTGGTGCCCGGCTCCAGGGGCAGGCGCCAGCAGGATTGCCAAGTTTTTTAGGGCAACCCGGTTCTGAGAGAGCTGCCTGCTTGGCTCGTGCCTCACCTCTCCAGCAAGAAGGCTGCTGCGTGCATGGCTACCATTATATATATATATATAATTTTTTTGGTTATTATTATTATTAAAATCGCACTTGCTGCTGGAGCACGGAGCTGCCGGGGGCCCGGGGGCTGCGGTCACAGCTCCGGGGGCTGCGGTGACAGCTCCGGGGGCTGGGTCAGCCCCGCGCAGCTCCTGCCCCTGCCCGAGTGCCGGCGCTGCTTCTGCTCCAAAGGCACCTGGGCTCTCCTGCCACGAGCTGAAGGGCTGGATTTGGGACAGAGGGGACAACATTCCCCAGCTTAGGCTGCCTTAGCTTTTATGCTGGTGCTTCACGGACCTGGAATAATCCACGATTTGCTGTTACCAGAGCGTTTGCTCTGAGTTGTGTCCCTGGTTTGCTCTTTTGCCCTGCGTGTGGCAGGGAGCTGGGACAGGTGGTGATGGGGTCACCCTTAGGGGACCATGCAGACGTGGGCAGGGGCTGGCCAGGGTTGCTGCTGGCTGGGGTGACCAGCTCCTCTTTTGGGTGCAGGATGTGCTTTGGGAACTCAAACCACTGTGGCCGAGCATGATTTAAATTATTAAAGAATTACAACTAAAAATTCTGTTGTAAATTTTCAGGAGTTCTGCCCACTAACACAACTTATTACAGTTATTTTGTAGGCAGCCTTCCTGGCAGGGAGCAGGGAAAACAGGTGATTACAGCTGAATAAGGAACCACTGGTTTGTGGTTTTCCCTGCGCTGACCTCTGTGTTAGCCAGTCGCTGCTAATTCGTACACTTTGAGCAGCAATTAATGCACATAAAAATCCCATGTTGGTTCCAAACCTGTTTTGATTTTGTCAGTGAAAAGTCTGCAGGTGAACCTCCCAGCTGAGGAGGCTGCTGTACTGGAGAGCTCTCCTTTCATGTCGCACTGCTGAGCACAAAATGCTGTGGGGAAGGAGGAGGGTGGAAATGGTCACAGGGCTGAAGCCCAAAGGGAAACATCTGCCTATTTCCAGTTAAATCTCTATTCAACACTTTCTTTATTTTTTCCTGGACAGACAGGACTTTTCCAAGAAAACCACGTGAGGATATATTTTTATGAAAAACTGCAATTTTAGGAAACAGCATTCTGGACCTTATGTACATTCCTAGTATCACTTCCTGTATATTTTTAAGCCGAAATCCTCTTAGCATGCAAAGTAAATAGATTATGATATACTGAAGGATTAAGAATCACTGTCTGGTGTCAGATTAATCCCTCATATAGACCATCACTTGTACTGACAGAAATATGGCTGCAATTCAGCAGAACAGCTGCATGGCAAGGCGATGTGTCGCAGCCTCTTAGGCAGAACAAGCCCCCCGTCACCGCCCTGCCCTGCGTTTTCCAGAAATTCCATTTCAATCCCTGGGACATTAAAGGCACTCTCCTCTGCAAGCTCTGTGTGGGGAGGTGAGGCAGGAGCTGCTCTGTTTCAAAGCTCTCTCTATTTGTTTTTCCCTGTTGAGTGTACAAAACCCTACGGGCTGCAACCCCTCGGCTCCCTCCAAGCCTCAAACCAAAGAGTCCCTTTGGAATACACATGTGGAAAGGTGTAGGTTGGGATGAAGTGCTGAAATGGTGCAACCAAAATCACCCATCAGGCAGCAGAACTTTGACTCACAGGGGGAAGATGGACTGTAAATATTTTATTTGGGTAAAAGCAGAGTTTTTGTTAATTAAGTGTTTTGTGTTTGGTTGGTTTTTTTTTTTTTTTTACATTGTGTTTTCATTTTCAGTCCATCGTACAGATTTGTTCACTGCATAAAACCAACTTCAAGAAGCTCGCTGGCTTTGGGTTTCAACCACCCAGTGCTCCCCAAAAAGCTCAAGATTAACCCACACATGTGCCTATGACAGAGCACAAAATATCCATGCCAGTACACTCTGCTCTGCCAGGTGGTGGGAGGAAAGACCCACGATGATGCTCGCCCCTCTTCACTGCCACAAAAAAGTAGAGAGGGCTGGCACAGGTCCTCTTCTAGGTGCATTTTCTCTTTGTGGTTAGAGGAGGCAGATTAAAATCTGGACTCCAATGGAATGATGCTTAAGAGGCTCGGCATCTTTTTTTTCAAGGCAAAATAATGGTTATTCAACTAAGATGATATATCTAGATATGAAAATTGAGAGCATTCTTTGAAAAATGCTGCTGACTGTGAAAGGCTGCTCTTTCACAGAGGTATCCTGAGTGAAGATCTTATCTGCTGGTATCTCAATGGGACGGTTTTCAGAGCCTTAAGTGGAAATTCAAATCTGCTTCCAAGTGAAGATTGTAAAAACATATAATACATAGAGAATTACAGACTTTTTCCTGAAAAGCTTACAGATTCATCCAAGAAACCCCAAACATCAAAATTTTCAGCATTAGGTTTGTACAGTAAATGGGGATGGCAGTTACTGGGTTTTTTGACGTCTTTGATGAAAATGTCGCCAAGTTGCCCCCCAACGAGCAAGCACAGGGCACTTTGTGCATGGACATATCAATACAAACTCAGAAACAATCTGGAGGTCTAAGAACAGGATCTTTTCTAACAGAATATTTTCTAAGCCTGGTGTTTTGTCATCTGCCAGTGGTCAGATCCAGGGCTGGCTGGGAGTTCGCCGAAGGACTTCACCACCCTGGTGAGGTTTCCTCTTCTCTGCTTTGGCAGCTCAGTCACACCAGCCCAAAGTGCACAATTTGGAGAGACCTGCTGCTTCCAGTCTCCTGTGGGGGAAAGACAAGCAGGATCAAGCAGGCTGCAGGGAGAGGCACTGGGAGATGGAAACACAGGTATCAAAATACCACCCCAACCCAGGGAGAAGAGACAATTGGAGACACTGTCCCACTTTGGTCTGGGAAGGAAGGATGTAGCCCCAAAATGGTGAAGGCTAGCTTATCATTCAAGGTAAGGCATTTTCCATCTGTTTTTAAGCCCCTTCACACCCCCCTGCCTCTGCTGTTCCTGGGAATACCAGGGGCTGCAGCAGCAGGGACTGTGTGTGGTGTCCCCTGGGATGTGAGGGGCTGGCAGGTGAGGCTCCACCTGCCTTTGAGACCCCTCACCTGGTGCTTGGAAGCTTATTGGCAAAAGTGAAACTTGAGGATTTTGTTGCCTTTTAATTAGGCTGGGTTAATGCCAGCGTGTGGCCAGCCAGGTTTTGAAGTGGGGGTGGCGTTTGGCATTCCTCACACAATGCAAATGCCTGGTTTAAGCACAAATCCCTGTCCTGCACTCTGTGCCTGTGCAGGGTGGAAGTCTGAGCCCTCTGGTTTTGCAAAGGACACGGAGATGGGGAGAATGTGTGCCACCAGCAGAGGTTATTTCATAACCTGGGCTAGGGCTAGCGTGCCTGTGAAATGCATGAAATGCTTTGCCTTGGAAAGCAATGTAGCCTAGTGAGTCATTGCTTTCTTTTGAATTACAGATGAGTAGCCAGCCCTTCATGATGCAAAGAAAAAAACTAGGTGTGGAGCTGGAAACAAAGGGAAACGTGTGTTTGTCCTGTCTCAGAGGGCAAAACACACTGGCTGGCGTGGGAAGAGGGGGTGGGCTTGGCCCCAGGAGGTGGCTGCCAGGGCTGTGTCAGGCTGTGGGAGCACTGCTAAGGGTGGACAGGACTCATGTGAGTGACTCCCTGGCTCCTTGACTGCAGGAAAGATGAAAAAAAAAAAAATCTCCTAACTCTTGAAGCTTCACAAGGAACCTTTACCAGAGCAGCAGCTCCATCTCATGGCACGTGCACTTCACCACAGAGATAGAGATCTCCCTCCAAAACTGCCTTCCTTCCACGACTTCCCCACCTCAGCATGGAGGGAGCAGTGAAAGTGCAATGGCTCCAAACAAGCTCTGTATGGACACTGAGCTTCCAGCCCATGGCTTGGCTCCTCCCTTGCAGGGAGATGCTGAGAGGTGGCCCTGACAAAACACAACCCCTTGAAAACCCTCAGAGGTATTTTGGAGGTGAAATGAAAGTGTCCCTGATGTCCCACCCGAACCAGTGCCTGCATCCCAGGCCCCACCAGGTTATTCCAGTGTGGAAAGGTGAAGCACAGCTTCACCACTGACACTTCTCCTTGGTAAGGCACCTCTCTCTCCAGGGAGGTTAGGGGGTGCCTTCCTTGGTAGCAGCCCTCACAGTGGGGCTGTGTGTACGTGCCTTGGGTTTTGGGTGGCTTCAGGCTTTCTGTGGGCTCTCCTTGCTCTCCAAATGACACTTGCTGGAGGCTTCAATGATTTTTTTTTTTTTCAGTAAAGCCCTGAGGAGCACCAGTGGCTGAAGGTAAGGAAGGGGTGGCTCTTTTGTCCCTAGAGCTGTGTAAGGGCTTTATGCAGAGGGGTTTCTGCTGGTGGTTGCTCTGGGGATGAAGAGAGTAGGTGGGCAGGTGAATGCAGGCTGGAAAAAGACCCCACACCATGTTTGACCATGTAAGAGTTCAAGGCTGTTCAGGTCGGTCCCTGCTGCTCAAGGTGCAGGGTCCAGAGTGCATCAGGTGGGTCTCTGACCTGGGTTTGTGATTTGTGCCTCTGTCTGGGGAGACGTGAACAAGAACCCAGCCCTGCAGACCTACCTGCTTGCTTTGTAAAAAACTACTTTAAAAAAAAAAATCCAATTTGCAAACCTCTCTGGTCACACTAAAGCAGGCCTGGCGGTGTTGCGTGGGAAGCTGTGATGTGGCATGAAGCTTGTAGAGGTATTTAATGTTAATCAAAGGCTGAAGAGCGGTAATGACTGGAATCCTCCTCCGATATCTGCACCTTTTCTGCTGCAGCACCCCGGCAATAAAAGATGACGTAATAATTGGATGAGAGTTGATTTTCATTGTGCAGGAAAAGGGCTGTCCAGGAAGAGGGGCAGCCAGCACTGCAGTGCTGCTCCCTATGGTAATGAGCTGCTAGTCCTCCAGAGAAGGAAAACATGAATATCCTGACAGGAGAGCATCTACTTGTGCCCTGGAGAGTTCAGATCGTGGGGCTTTCCATGGTAATGATGTGGTCCCGCTCCGGCAGGCGAAGGGAGGAGCGGGATGGGAAGGCACACCCTGTAATTGAAAAGCCACTAAGTCATCTTGGACCTGCAGGGATAGCAGGATGGAGGCAGTGGTTTGCTCTGTCTCCACAGGTCTGAGGCAGAACAGAGGATCCTTCTACTCTGCTGGAGTGGGAAATGCACGGAAAGCTCTTCCCCGCGCTGCTGCATCGCTCCCAGGAGGCTGGGCTTTTTCTCCTGGGATTCTTCTCAAGGGCATGATGAAGGTGGGAAAGGACAAGAGTGGGAGAGAGGAGAATAAATGAAGGAGCCCCGGGAAATTATTTTAAACACCTGTTGTATTCAGATGAAGACTGCCAGGTTCCAGGCTGCAGGAATGACTAGGTGGAAGGACGTGCCTGTTGCTAGGACCCATAGGTACCAGTCCTTTTCCTTGTTTCCCTTGAATAGCATAATACAAAACCATTCTGGCTGATAGGTATCCAGCTGAGTGATGATATATTAAAAGTATCACCTGGTGGCCATAAGGAGCCGTTGGCTTCAGCATCTTAAATTTCCCAGTAGAAGATCAGTCTCTGGTGCAGGAACAAGAGAGCAGCTGAGATTAACATTTTCCAAAGGGTCTTGTTTGTACCAAGGTAGGTGACCAAGCTGTTTGGAGCTTTGATTTCACTGATCCAAGTCTGGGTGCTGCTACATGGAAACCTTGAACTAACCTGCACAATTGCTCCAGATTATCAAATCCCAGAATAACACAGAGCAGGAGGGACCTCTGGGACCACCCTGCTCAGAGCAGCAAGGCTGGGCTGGCTCTCAAGCAGCACGGTCCTCCAGGCCACCCTAATCTCACCTCCAGGACAGAATATGAGCACCAAATCCTGGCCACTCCAAATATTGAGGATGGGATGCTCACTTGTCATTTGCTTCAGCCCTGTTGCCTGAGGAGCCATAGCCACACAAGCCATGCACAGGGCAAGGAAAGCTGCAGGTTTTCCTCATTTCTGCACCTGTCTTCATCCCCACCTTTGTGCTCAGAGTTGGGATCCTCTGGCCAGCCCAAAACCAGTCTGGCAAAGCCACACAGACTGCATTTGTCCTACTGCCAGCTGAGAGCACCTCAGCAGCCCTTGCCCACCGTCACCCTCACACCACGGGGCTGCAGGCAGGACACAGGTGACCTGTGCTGGTGCTGGAGGGACACAGGTGACCCCCAAGGTAACACAGTCTGGCCTCTGAGCCACTTCGAATGCTTTCCTGCAGAAAACAAATCTTGTTCAACAGCTTGAGCCCTGCTTGGCTGTGTGACAGCCAGCTGCTCTGGCAGGTCACTGGGAACAGCTTGTTGCACGATCTCTGCAGTTTCAGGGAGGAGAAGCTTCCTCATAGCTGAGAGCAGCAGGCAGTGAGGAGTTCAGGTGCTGGGATGCACCCACAGAGGACAGGCCCACGTCAGGTCCATCCCTGCCGAGGCCTCAGTGGCCATTTGCACCGGGAACGGGTCACCTCTGGCTCCAGCCTTTCCCCACAAACTGGCAAAGGAGGGCAAAGCAAATCCTCCAGCTCCCAGCTGCAGGGATCTTCCTGCAGAATTGCCTGTGCAAGAAGGGCGGGGGTTTGGGTGTGGCACCAAGCCCAGTGTTGTGGGAGCTCCTGCTGAAGCAACAGGCGGGACGTGGCGTCAGCCCAGGAACCAGGGGGTGAAAGTGGCACTCAGGGGTGGGTTGTCCATCATGCAGCAGCCTGGTGGTGGTGTCCAGGGGAAGAGCTGCTGGTGGTGGGTTTGGGTTGGGTTTGGGATGGGCTGAACTAAAGCCACAGGCCGGTCCAGCTAGGAGGATCTGCTCTGAGCTGCTGGGTGCTGGTTCCTGTGCTGGTACCCAGCAAGAAGTTCAGAAGCTGCAAGGCTTCTGAATTTCCACATGCCATTAGAAGTCAGGACAAAATGTCGATGGAAATGTTTCCTCAGAAGCATAAAGTTGGTGTTACATGGATGTCTGTTCTTCTCCAAAAACCTTGGTGTGCACTAGAGGCTCTCCTTACCCTGGCAGCCCATAGCTGCTGCCTCCCTCCCCTGGGTGCAGAGCAGCTCAGCTGGAGTGCCCCATTTTCCTGTGCACAGGCAGCTCTGTGATGTGTGCTGAAATCAAAACCCCTACTCCCAGGTCACAGGGGTCACACCACCAGCTTCTAGCAACGGGGACCACTCAGTTGCAGTAACTTTCTGGAACCAAAAAATGCTTTAAGCACTCCCTTGGGTAAGGCCTTAACGATGTGATGGCAAAGCTTTCTTCTGTGCATCACTCTCCTTATACAGCCTGAATGTTTGGCCTTGTGGATTTCACTGTTATAGTCCAGAGATTTCAAATTAACTTCTCAGGGAAGGAGCAGTGAGCTGCTGGCTAACCCAGCTGCACACCCAGGGGTCCCACCAGTGTCTCCAGACCATCACTGCTGCTGTGCTTTCCTTCACTCTGTGTCCTCAGGCCACCAAAACCATCCAAAGGCCAACGGAGAGGTCCTGTGAGATGAGGATTTCCCTCTGGCACCTGGTCCCCAGCCTGTGCCCATCCTCCACCCAGTGCAAATGCACGGGGGCCTGCAGGAAGCTGCAGAGGTGGGGCTGCTCTGTGTTCTTCCTCAGTGCTTCAGGACTGGTAGAACAGCTCTTAGAGCACAATTTTACTTGGCACAGGTTGGTTTTGTAACGAAAGAAATAAATAAGTGCCATCCTGCTCTGCTGGAAGGTTGAAGTGTTTCCTTTCTTTTTTTTTTTTTTTTTAATGATCTGTTTGCACGGAGGCCAAACACTGAATACTTTGGCCTCAAAAATAAAAGTTTAGACAGGAATTGTAATTGGGAGGCGGCTAAAACCCAGGCACTCCTGTGCCTTCATTCATGCCACGAATTATTTTATCATTTGTTATATTTTATTTTAGTTTTTCCTTTAGTGTAGAACTGAGGAAGTGCATTTGTGCTGCCTGCTGCTGACTCACCAGCTCTGCAGAGAGGCTCACCCTGTACCTGTGCACCCCCAGTGACTCCCAACCCCCTGGGATCCCAAACCAGGCCAGGAGGGACAAGGCTTGGGGCCTGGCAGTGTGGGGAGGGATGGACCACCTCTATTGGCAGCAGCTCGCAGTTAAATCAGTTCAGAAATGAAATGAATGAACTGATTATGAATAATGAAACCACAGGGAAGCATCTCACTCCTTTTCCCTTCAATCCTCCTCCTGGAAGTGCCAATCCAAGTGCTGGGTAGCTCGTGTAAGGTAAGTGTGGATGGAGGATGAGACTTTTATGTGCTGTGCTCAATACAAAGCAGCAGGTGAAGCCCTACTCTAGCAGAAGTGTATGGGAGCATTTCTACCAATTCCAGCAAGAGCCCTGCAGGCAGACAGCTTGCAGGGACAGGCTTGGGGAGTTTCAGGAAGCTTCAAAATAGAGTAAATAATAATAAGCAGAAATAAAGTAATAAATCAGAAATGTGTTACCTGCTCTGAAGGAATGGCTTTCATATTCCCTTAAAAAAAAAAACAAAAACAAAAACACCCACCATGTTATTTACATTCCATTTAACTCACTGAAAAACCCAAACAGAGGTATTAGGTAACTTTCACCTTTTTGATTAAAAAAAAAGCTATTTTATATCATGTCATTCAATGGATGAATTAAAATACTTAATATATTGCTTCTACAAGTCTGTACACGTAGGTTATGTATATTCCCTCAAACACCACAACAAGTTAAAGCAACCACGATTTCTGTGGATGAGGCAGTGTGGAGATGCAAGGCCAGCAGCAGATCAGGGACAGTGCCAGCTGGGTGGAAAGCTGTTGCAGGGCTGGGATGGGCAGCCTGGGCCACCTGTGGCTGCAGCACACCTCTCTCCCTGCACTGGGGCTCAGCACAGCCTGCCTGCCTGAGTGTGCCTCCTGCCTTGGGAGGGCTGTGTGCTGCCAGCTCGCTGCACGAGCTGCTTCAGGATGAGGCTTCTTGTTACAGCTTGAGCTGAATGAACAGCTGCCAACAGCAAGAAGAAGTCCTGCTGCAGGCAGTGTCCTCCTGCCCCTCGCTGCTGCTGTCTGTGGCGTCTTCTAATCCACACACAGGGCAGGTTGGTTCCTGGGATGGACAAAAGCCCACGGGAAAGAAAGCTAACAGCTTTTTTTGGGTTGGGTTAATGTGCTGTCAGCTCCCTGCACGGTCCCGAGAGTGTGGGTGGAAGAAGGTGGCAAGGGGGCTGCAACGGTGGCAACGTGGCAACGGGACTGTCCCATTGTGGTGGTGGCAAGTTCAGCTCCACTGCAAGGTGGAAGTGTATCCATAATTGGCTTGTTTGGAATGATCTGTTTCAGCTGTGGCTGCAGGAACCACCCGTGCCTGGAGACTGGCTCAGTTCCTACCCCCTGTTGGTGCAGCAGTGGGACACCCGGACAGGGCAGGAGACAAAAATCCTCATCTCACCCCTTGTGCAAACAGCCTGAGCCATCCCTGCCTGGCTGCCTTCGTGGGACAGCTTTTCAACCACCTTCTCCTGCTGGGCTGCTGCCCTCCCTGGGCTCTGCTGTGATGGGAATGCCAAGTGCTGCCAGAGCAAGGCTGCCTTTGCTCCCTCCAGAGCCTGCAGGAACCGCTGCTGCTGCCCAGGGCACGGGAGCAGGGAAGCTCTGCTGCTGCTGCTGGCTCCTGCACGGAGCCACAACAGCTGGGAGGAACAAACCCTGCCTGTTCCTGTTAAATCAGGGATACTGCTGCAAGATAAGGAGATTCAGGTGGTTGGTTGAGTTGTTCTCCTTTCCATCAGCCAGTAGCTGAGTCCTCCTGCCTTTCCGTGCTAGGAATACACAAACCCAGCTCATGCTGCAATGCCTTGTTTTTTCTCCTGGACCCAAATGGCTTTTTGAGATATGAATTACCAATATTTCTAGCTTCACCCCCCTGTGCATATTTGAAAGAGACTTGCTCACTTACCTTCCTGGCTGCTGGAAAAGGTTTTCTTGCTCAGGGAGGTGGTGTGGCCATCCGCTCCAGGCTCAGTGTCCTCTGCCTGCCTGTGGCTGGTGGGTCTTGGAAAACAAAACAGAAGGGATAGAAGGGGAGGGAGCAGTGACTGCAGAGTTGGGGAGACACTGCAGAGCAGAGCAAAGCTGTTCTGTTTGTTTTCTATCTTTTCAAGTATACAGCAGCCTGTGTAATTTCCTGGCTCCAAGCTGCAGCTCTTTTCTCTCAGATGCCAGTGGGTTTGTTGACTGAGCCTCGCTAGGATCGCTCATTTGGCCGTGCAGTCGCTCCAGCACTGTCCTGTCATTCAAAGATGAGGTATAAAGCTGGTGGTGTTTGCAGTAATTACAGTTTTGTTAAGCAGGACAGGCTGGGGATGTGTAGCACACATAGCAGGCACCAGGCACTGCTGGCAGCCCTGCACGGAGGAAGTTGGGCAGATGCCAGGAGAGGAGGATATCAGACCCAAAATACAGCACTGATTTTCTGACATTTTTGTCCCTACACCACTTTTATCACTGAAATTCAAGTTGTGAAGGAGGTGCAGGCAGGAAAGCATCAACTATGTGTTATGGAAAATGCAGATGAATTTGTTGGTGTTGGTTTTTTTTTTTTTGGTTGGTTTTGTTGGTTTTTTTTGGTTGGGTTTTTTTTTTGTTTGTTTGTTTTTGTTTTTTTGTTTTGCTAGTCTTGGTTTCTTCAGCCATCATTAATCTCTGCTTACACAGGCATGTGGAAAGGCAATCCATTCCCAGTGCAGTGGAACTGGAAACCTGGAGGCCACTTTGTGCCATCTTGGCTTGCTGACTTGTCCTGCCATCCACAGCCTGCCAAGTGAAGTCCAAGGGAGCATTGCTTTCATCAAGAATGAGTCAAGTAGAGAAAATAAACTAAACATCCAATGCCAGGCCAACTGGGAACTCTTTTGGGAGGATTCTCATCATTTGGGTAGGTTTTCCTCCTCAGTGGATGTAGTCATGTTTGACTCAAGTAGTGTTTTACTCAAGGGTTGGCTTTCAGGTATGACAGCAGCATAGTTGTGAGAATGAAAATGTGAATGCTTTTGTGCAGCACCCAATTTTTGTATTTGATAATACAAATAATACATTCCAGGCATAAAAAGCCCTTTATTACTGATGAGAACACAAATAATTAAAGAAAAAGCTGAGATTTTCCCCGTGCCTTTGTCTTCCCACTTCCAGCCCAAAGACAGCTATGCAAGCAGCTGGGCACATGTAAAGCAACTAAAAGCACCTCTCCTCATCAGCTTTCTCGAGACATTTTTAAGCTGCAGTAATGCAGCTCTGCCATCACACTAAGCTTTATTGGTTCAGTATAAGAAACTAAGAAACTTCATGGGAGACCAGATTATGCTAGTTGCAAAAGCAGGGGGGTTCTTCTGCTCTTCGACCCCATTATCTCCTCTGTAGTGTCTTGATCAGCTTTCTTACACACAGCCTCGGATTCTGCCCAGACCCACAAATTGCTTTTTTGGCTGCCAAATTGCCATAACCCTTCTATTTTTATGTTTTAAAAGAGCTTAAAACCCTCCATCCTCTTTGGATGTGTCTTTAAAATTGACCAGTACTGGGAGGATTTCATGTATATCCAAAGGCTTAGAAGAAGATGTTACCTCTACTGAGCTTCTAGTTTTACAGTCAACAGACATGAAAAGCCCAGCAGGGATAAAAGGAACTTAACCAGTTCTGTCTAATGCATATAAATCTACCTAAGAGCTCAAGGCACTGGAAGTACTCAATGCACTACATTTATCTGAGTCTAAGATACAGAAATGGGTCTTCAGCCCACATGCCACATGTCCCATTTTGATGCCAAGTTAATATGAATTAAGAGACTGAGATGAATAAACAAGGTCAGTCTGGGCTGGGCCAAGTTGAATCAATGTAAAATAATTGTCAGTATTTTCTGTCAGCAAGACTGGTTTATCTTGGCTCAGGATTCTCAGTGCTATAGATTATAAAATGTTTTCAGTGGAACAGTTGGCAGACATTTTATTGATTTTTTCTTTGTTTTGTGAATGCTGGAAAAATTTCCATTAAGTATACACGCCATTCATGTGATGAAGCCAAATTGCTTTTTCAAACTTTTCTTTCTTCAAGTGTGCTAATGCGTTAATACATTAGCAATCTAATTTAATCAAGAGGACCTTTGTCTGGAATCAAGAGGCCATGGAGCACACCTTGATGCATCTTGAGCACTTACGGGCTAAGAAGAGTTAATTTTGTTAATTTTCAAGGTGCAGTATGCACACTGACTGATTCATTTGCCCCTCTGAATTCCATAATGCATTATCTCAGTTTTACAGATGTAGAAATTGCGAGTGCAGCTTTGCACAAAGCCATCTATATCTGCCTGCTGCTGCATTCTTGAGGCACGTGAAGCTCCTGGGCTGAGCACTGGCAAAGAATGAGAAGGAAGAGGAGGAAGAGAAGGAAAGAGAGGAAAGCAATCAGGCAGGAACAGGATCCAGCTGAGCTGCTGGATCTCACTCCTGATGTGAATTTCCTCCACCACATCCCTGCATCACACCTATTAACAGAGTTAACTTGGAACTGAAAACTGCCCAGGCAGATAGAGCAGCTGGTAGGATTACACCTGGACCTGGCAGATGTTTTCCCTCAACCTATATTCCTGCTGTTTTAAGACTGGGTTTGCTTCCTGGATAAAGAGGACTTTTGGAAAAGGTGGAAGCCATAAGGGTGAGGAATGCTTACTTAAATTGCACAGAACAGTCAAGTAGGAGTAAGAAATCCATTTAATGTTGTTTTTCATGTGACACACAAAAGGGGATGCTGTGGGATAACTCTAATTCCCTCCCTCTATGCTGATTTAACAACCAACATACAGATCTGAAAGATGCTGTTAGAACTTCCTAAGGTTTGGTCAGTGATGCTACAGATTCAAAATATACAGACATGCTCATGAGCTTAAATAAAAACTTTGTAGAGAAGTAGGAATGTGTGTATTTTTTAAGTACATAATCAACAAGAAAGTTTTATGATAAAAATCACTGTGATGATAAACACTTTTGCCTTCTATCCTAATGACTTGTATTAAAATAATAGATAGCCTAACTAAAATGGGAGTAATTCTGGTTTGGGGGATGGGGACTAGGTAGAAACCCCTCCAACCCAGCTTCACACACATCCTGACACTGCCAACAAGTGAAAGATATTTAAGCCCACAACACATTATGGTAAGGAATGACACACTGGTGGGGAGGAAAGCCACACTGCAGCTGCCAAGGCCAGTGGCAGAGGAATGAGTGCAGTCACAGCTCTGTGTGACTCTGGTGCCAGCCTCTGACATGGTCACAGGCACCCACTGGTTGGCTCATCCAGAAAAAAAGCTGTCTCACAGGATCAGCATGCTACCTTGGTCCTCTGAACAACAGCACCCAAAATATCCTCCTCAAGTACAAGCTTCTGCTGATCAAAATGTTTTCACAAACAGATAACAGAAGTAATGGGAGGACAGGAACTTCCAGGCTAAAACACAGCTGACACTTGGAAAGAGAGAAGGCAATGGCCAATGCCAAATGTAAGCCAGAGGTGAGATCTTTATCTTACAAATTATTCACTGGACTGTGCATTGTTGGTGGGGTTTAACTGTCCTTTCTATGTTATAGTGAAAGAAATGAGGCAGCAAATGAAATGCTGCTTTCTGGAATGTTGTCCTGAAATCTTGACTGCCCATAACTTTGTGTGTGTGTATGTAGGGCTCAGAAAGCTGACTACAGCTCTCCACTGGCAGCAACACCACTGCTGCTTCCATAAAACATCATGGAGTCAAATCAAGAATAAGTTCTTGAAGAAATAAGCCCTTTAGGTTGTTTTATGAATGATTGTTTTGTTTCCAGCCTTTTCTGTCCATTTTCTGTCCCTGTCTTCATCCCAGATGATGGCTTTCCTGGTTAAACAAAAGAGATGATGATGTGAAGTGTTGAAGTGCTTTTTAAATCCCACAGCCTGAAAACTGGGCTCCAGTTACACATATGCAGATGTCAAACTCCCTGAAGGGCATCAGAAACAAGGTTTATTAAGCAAGTGAAATGTAAGTGTCTTCTGCCAGTCTTCACAGGGCCCTTGCTCATGATTTCTGCCCAGATGTAACTCAGGAGATATGCCTCAGCTGTCCCAAGAGCTGAAACACAAGGAAGGAAGAAATATGTGCTGGAGATGAGCTTCCAGAAAGTTGAGTGAAATGCAGATTTGGGACAGCACGCAGGACTGACAGGGGTGGTTGTGCTAGAAATGCAGTAATGTAGTAATGGGTGTGACTAGCTGGTACAAAGATGTACAGCCAAGGCAGACAACAAGAGACTTTGAAAGAAGAAAGAACAGCCACTGGGTACTCTTGCTGAACAACTGCAAAATCCTGGTGTGGTCTCTTACAGGAACTTAAAGAGCCACTGCTGCCCAGAAGAAGCCAATTACAGACCCAGAAGCCTCTGGGAATGTTGGAGTACCTGGGACAGAGAGATGAAACACTGCAACAACTGCAGAACAGAGAACAGCCCTATTGATGTAGGGTCCCAAGACTAAAACTTCCTTTCTTTACAGAGATTTCTTCATGTGAAGAAGTCTGATGCAGACTTGGCAGCAGATGCGTTGTAAAACAGCAACTCTGTGAAACTGGAGGCAAACCAAGCCACAGCTGGGTGCTTGTGACCATCTGTGGCTTTCTTTAAGCACAGGGAAGAAGTTGTTGGAGTCACCTGTGCCTCAGCAGGTGACCTTCCCACCTGGCTGGTGTTGTTGATGCCTCAGGTTTTAGCTTTTATATTTTCCAGATTCTGGGCTGCTTTTGTGTGTGGGTCTGGGCTTCATGTTAGGGGATGGTGAGCTCCCTTCACAGAGTAGGGAGACAAAACAATTCCTTCTCTAGCTGGGGACCAAGGACAAATGATCCAAATCTCAGGCCCAAGAATATAAACAATGGTGAATTGAAGAGAGAAAAACAAGAAGGATGGGACTTGATGGGCTAAAGCTGGAACTGGACAATGAACTCCAATCTGCAAATGGAGCAGAACTGATAAAAGTGCCAGAGCCCGTGCCCGGTGTCCATTTTGGGACCATTTTGGTTCATCTTGGGTGCAGCCCTGGCTGGGCTCTTGTGCTGCCCAAGGTGGATCTATTGAGGAAATCCTTTTAATAAATCCCTGCTTTATTCTGGAACTCTGGCCAGCCTCTGTTCTAGCTCAGCCTTCACAAGGCATCCTTGTCACAGGGAGTGCCTTCAAAACCCAAATTCTTGTTGGCAGGCTTCAAGCAGCTGTGGCCAGCCAGGAGAGCTGTGAGAAGTTTCCTTCCACAGGGTTGTAAGAGGCCACCAAAATCTCCAGCCTCTCCTGGCAGAGGCCAGCTGTATCTGCAGGTGGAGGAGCTGGTGCAGGGGTGGGAGCTTGCTTTGTGTTCTCCAACCAAAAGCCTTGGGAAATCCCAGCCCTTTATGCAGCTCTGGAGGTTGCAAGGAACCACTCCTGAGGCTCAGCAGCTTCTGGTGACCCACCTGGGGAGGAGTGGTCAGCTGGGGAGCCCAGGAGCTGGGGCAAGGCTGAGCTCTCAGCCTCTCTCCTGAAGGCCTGACGTGGGACTGCCAGAGATGTGTGAGTCACAGCAGCCTCCAAAAGGGAGAAGGCGAGCAGCAGGGAGGGAGGATAGCGTGTTTATGCCTTGGGATCAGAGGCGTGTTGGGATTAGTCTCAGCTCTGGTGTGTCCTTTTATTGGAGCACTTGGAGAGCCCTCTGGAGACAATGCAGCCTCCAGTGTGGAAACTGTCTTTATGATTTGCCCATACCAGTACAGTGGTATCTCCAGCCCAAAAGTTAAGAAGGAGTAACTGTGCACTGTATTTTTAAAGTCAGGCCCACCTCCAAAGCCACAAGATAGCTCTGAAAGCTTTGGAGTGTCTCCCATATCCTAAAAGTTGTAGGCAATGTATAAAATAAATACTTCATTTGTGGTGTGCAGCTGGCAAAATGAATATAACACTGACTACTGAAAAAACCCAATGTCCCCATGTGAGGGGAGACAAAGAACTAGTTACCATACAGATTTCCAGAAAGAGAAGGAAATGTGTGTTTTGCCCACGTGAGCTGTGTGTTCAGCACAGTTATGTACCAATGGCTGGGATGAATGCAATGTGGAACTTCAATGTCATACTCACACCAGATTTACTAAAAACATTCCTACAGACAGTAAGCCTAGAAAATAAAAATAAATCTATACACTACACATTTATCTACTCACTGGGAACAAATAACTTTTTTCTTTTCTATCAAGAATGCACAAAGAAAATTAACAGAAGCAAATGCTTTTTGAATCTTTGCAGAAGAGTTGTTTCTTTTTAATTTCCTATCCCTTGCAAGGTGGCATGCAGGTTCACTAGCAACAAAAGCATTGGAAAAAATCCCAGTTATCAGAACTGTTGTTTCTCTCATAGCTAAGTTCAAGGTTTTAATCAGCCTCAGAAGAAGGGCACTCTCAAAAGATCTTCCCAGGGATTTTGATTACAGGCTAGTAATGTGCTTACAGAAATCTGTGAAGATCATGTAAAGTTTTTAAAAGTTCTGTTAACCACCTGCAACTGTTAATTTGCTGTGTTTCCATTGCTGTATTTCTCTTTTCTCCACATTCAGCAAGCAAGGCTGCCTTTGCCCAGATGATTTAATTTGAAAATGGTTGTGCTAGCATGTGTTAAAAGCTTGCAAACTGTCTGTGTTTCTGGAGATTTCTTTCTGCCTATGCTGTGTCCTCTGGGCTTCCAGGTTTTCCTTAGTGTGTTAATTTTTTTATTGTGTTTACAGTCATGATGCAGACAACAACTGCAGCTGTCAGGAAGGTTCAGAATATCAAAAATACATTTTGAAACTATTCATAACTCACCCGTGGGAGCAGCTGTGCACTGCTAGTCTGTCGGCAGGGCTGGGATCAGGAGGGTTGCACCTTTCTCCCTGCTCTGGAGGTTGGTCAGTGAAAGCTTCACAAGATGGGTCCTCTTCATCTGACTGCCCCAGGAGTTCTGTTAAGATGGATCAAGGTATGGTATCACACTTAACTTCATCTGCAAGTACCAACCAAGCTGCCAGCTGTTTGCCTTGGGTGCCCATAAGGACAAGGGTGTGCCCTCTTGCAAGGGATCAAACTGATGGAAACCCACACCTTTCACCCTTGGCTTTTCCCTTGGAAAGGAGGCCAAGTAGCCAAGGACCAGCATCAAGAAACAGGTCCAAGAGTTTTTGAAAGACAGAGGTGAAGTGTGTATTGGCTGTAGTTAGCAAGGAGGAAATGCTTTCTCTAAATTGTCAACTACACAAGGTCCAGCTGGCTGCCAAAGGCTGCAGCATGAGCCATAGGGATCAAAGTCTCATCAACTGGAATAGTTCCCCAGAGGGGCATGTGTAACTCCTTCCTTTAAAAATAAAGGCTTCCCTTAGCTTTGTTTTAAAATATTTTGGTTCACGATCAAAACCTGAAGTCTTCAGCAGGTGAAGCATGGGCATCCAATTCACAAGTTCCAGTCTGAGCCCTGTGGTAATGGAAATTGTTTAAAAATATCTGAACCACTTAAAAATACGGAGGCAGGATTGCATATTCTAGGTGTGAGACTTAAAATAAATAAATAAAAAATTTAATCAAACCGCAGGCTAGCAGAATTTGGATTAAGGAAAAAAAAAATCCTGTTACAGATAAAGGCTTTAAAAGATTTTTGTCAAAATCATAAGACCTTTTTGCATTTTTTCCTCTTCTAATCCTGTTCTTCTCCCCTTGTTCTCTGCCTTCTTGGATCCTGTATAAGCTGGTCTGCATGATACCCGTGGTGGCACCATGGGCACTGGGGAGGATGGAACACCCTGGTGAGTGTTGCCACGCTCCAGGTTTAATTTTTGCTGGTTTAATTTTCATCTGGAGACGTAGACCACTCTCTGGCTTAGGAAGGCAAATCTCCTTGTAAGCCTTTCTGAACCTCCGAGTCCTGAAAATCCAAAACCTGAACCTCCAATCCTAAAAATCCAATGGGATTGCTGTGGACTGTTCCTACTCTTCATGCCACCTAAATATTAGTGGCATCTGTGGTGTGAGGGAGGGTGAAGTGTGGCAAGGTTTGGCTTTCCCAGGCAGCTGATGCTGTCTGTCTGTGCTGCTGGTTCCCACCTGTGGGGAATAGTTGAAAATGCCCAACTTGGCTGAAGGCAGCACACCCCAAGCATGCACACCACACTGCAATAAATAAAGGTGCTAAACCAGCACTGGTGCAATTTCTCCTCTATCTTGAAAAAAAAAAATCCAAAGAGAAGTAAAAGCAGAGGAGAAAACAAGTGTACAACAATGCTTTACATCTCAGAAATTCAAATGCAGGGCAAGGAAGGGAGGTTTCTCTGGAGATCTCTTCTTGGAGCCTTGCAGAATGAGAAACCAAAAGAATGAGAGGAACAGTACTGAGAACTTCAAAGGTTCACGAGAAGCTGCTTTTTAGATACATGAAGAGTTCTGGGAAAGGGCTAAAACAAAAGTCCTGTTGATGGGAAAAAAAATAATTAGGCAAAATCCACTGGAGGTCTTGTGGCACAAGCTTTGACAGGCTCTGCTTTGGAACACAGCTCTCCCTGCTGTGCTCCCACCTGGAACTGAGTCTTTGGTCCTGAAGAGCCTCCCTCTTCACTTGGCCAGAGTTTGTTAAGAAACAGAATGTTAAACCTTTGAATGTGCAGAATGTCAAAGCTCAGATGTACAGTGTGAGTCGAGCATCTGTAATTCATTTTTCTTTTCTCTTTTTTTTTCTTTTTCCACTTACTCAGTAACATCTAAGGCCTACATAATTCACCCTCTTAAAGCTACAAACTTTCACCAACATATGCCCATGACTTCTCCTGAGCCACCACTCCTGAGGCTGACCCAGCTCCAAGGAGTGGGGACATTTCAGAACATAAAACCCTGAGAAATGCTGAAAGAGGGCTGTGTATTGAGAAAAGAAACAGTTTAGAATTGGGCCAACTTTTTCTTGATCTCTTTCCATCACACTATTGATCTGAGTAAATCCCAGTCCTCACACCAACCACTCCAGTGTAACTCATGCACATGCTCCAGCAGCTTTTTGACCTGGAGTGGGCTAAAATTTGGATGTAGAGAGTCCTTGTGTGCCATATTTCTAATATATGAATGCTATGAGCAATTAATTACAGCATGGCCAGTGACTGATATTTTGTGTTGTGGCTATAGCACAGCTACCCCTTGTTAAATAATGCTACTGGATCCATGGGAACCTCATGGAAAACAGAGCAGTCTGCCATCTGCAAGCACAAAACCAGGGCAAGAGCAGGGCTCTCACCCACAGGAGTGCAAACAGATTTCTCTGCACTTTCATATCTGAAATATCTAGAACTGACCTCAAGTTATGAGCACTGAACCTATTGTGGTTCTGGGGGTACAGCTGCAGTGTGGATGCCAGGAGTGACCCAAAGCCACAAAACCATCAGATACGAGCTATGGAGTAAAGAAATAAATATTTTTGTTGTGGGACGCGGGTTCTGTTCCCTGTGAGAAGTGCTAAAGCAGGAAAAAACAAATGCACAAGGGATGCTGTTTAAACAACACAGCCCTTCCCAAAGTAGAGGCAACATATCCCACTTTGAATTAGAAAGGGAAGGATTTTGGCAACAATGCCACAGAGCTGGGAGAGGGTGGTGGTCCTCACATCCAGGTGAAGGCTCTGGCTAGGAGACCTGACTTTGTGCTAGCACTGGAGAGATCATAAGTTCCACCTAAGATTTTGTCTTCAGGCAGTCTGAGATATTCCTTTGCCTTGTTGCACAATAAACTCTTGCTGTTTAAATTGTAAGCTACTATTTGCTTAACATGTTAAGAACTGGGGATTTCAATCTGAATTTGAATTTCAAAAATTTGAGAGTCGGTCTTGTGCTAATGTTGTGGTTTCATCATTAAAGTAATTTACCAGATGCAATAATATGAATCTTTTGTGCTAAAAATCTTTTTTAAAAATCCCGTTTTTCGTGATCAATATTGGGGTAGTACTGTGTACACCCAACCATACAATGACACAATGCATATTCTACATTTCCAAAATTTGGTGGCAATTGCCATTGCTACATCTCACACCTGTCTGAAAGAGCCAAATATCTTTCTTTAATAATAAATTCTTTAATAATAAATCTTTCTGTACTAGTCCACTGAAAGTTCTCCCACGCTTTAACGAGCAGGATGCTGTCTGGGTAATGCATGCAGGTGATGAGATATCACACCTTGCCTGCTTACACATCTGTCATTATTTAACCATAGCTACTCTCTTTTGAATCTCTGTCTGCAAATCAGAAGCTGTTTCCATTCTCCAGGATCCTGCACTGGGCTTTTTGGGATAAAACAGCATTTCAGAACGTGCAAATCCACGGTAAAATGAAAATCTTCTTTTAATATTGTTTGTAAAAATTGACAGCTCTACTTACCAGCAGCCATTAAATTATTTACAAAGTAGCAGCTGCTCTTGTAGCAGCCTTTTTTTTCTTTTTGGGTGTGAAAAATAAACTAGTTGATAAGTGAGAGATAAGCCATTTGACTTCCTCTTTGTGTGCCTGGCATGGTGTGCAGAGGCAATTCTGTGCAATCTGATGTTTACAGAAAAATCCTCCTGTACGACCTCCTTAGGCAACAGGGACACAAGAAGCCTTTAAAACGCTGAAGCAAGCATTTAATCAGAACTCTTCATGCTGATCTCTGAAAAATTCAATAAGTTCAAAAAATGTAACTCCTTCTAAAGATAAAATATCCCTTTTTTGCTTCAGGAATTGCAAATATATCCCAATGAACTCCCAGTGAACCACACTGACTTCAGCCACAGTGCTGTTTTACTAAAAAAAAAAAAAAAAGAGGGAAATAGCGTTTTTCTGAGAGAAACCAATTAAGGGTCTGAAGAAATGCAAGTAGTTAATTCAAGTGAGGGCTGTAAAACAGTAAAGTTTACTAACAATCACACTTTCCTTCTCTTAGGCATGTAAAAAAATTAATTTTTTTACTTGAATAGCTAATTCTATCTAAATAAGTTAATATCTCCTCTTATTATGCAATAACTTTTTTTTTTATTAAGTATTTATTTTTTACCTGTTGAAAGCAAACTCTCATGATTTTATGACGTTTTGGGGATTTTTTTAAAGGCAGATAACTGCTGCAGAAGGCATGAGATTGAGCATGATTTCACATGTTATCAAGTTATGATAACTTCATTTTATCCCAGGTTTTCTCAAACTACATGAAGCTGCATAAAATTCTCCTGGTATCAAATGAATTGGGATTTCCATTGCTGATTTGAGTGTGGTCAGCTCTTTTTGCTTGCTACAACTGTTCTCCTGACAACATCTTTCTAAATGAACATATTCTAATAAAATTGTTTCGTTTCAACAAATTCCTGCAGGGAAACCATAGAGCTTTGTTTGTGAGCGTGGAAAAATGTAACTCTAAACTTCTTTGCTTTTTCTGGGCTAGTTTTCCATGAATTTTTAATTTTAGCTTATTTTTGTGTTGTTTTGTTAATTCCCAAGGCTGACATGTTTGCCTTTGACAAATACAAATTGTCCAAATATTGGTTTTATAGTAGTTCTAAAACTGATTGAGAGCAGCTGTTACTGTTTAGAAACCTGGATAAGATTATTCCTGAAATTAAATTTGAATATCTCCCAGTTCTGTTGTTTAACAATTTGATGTCTGAGAAGATGAGGCACTTCAATCACCAGTAGAATCAATCCTTAAAAATAGCATAACATGTCATGTGGGGTTTTTTTTGGTTGGACTTTACACGGTTGGGAACTTACTTTTTGGGTCTTTGGAGGAGGTTTTTTTTTGTGAGTTCTTTGGTACAGATGAAAAACGAGTAGGACTCACTGTTTCTGGGTTTTTAGGTTGTTTATTTTTCTTTGATTTTACGTTTAGTATGTTGCTTGTACATTAGACTTAGTGTATGAGAAACAAGGTACAAAATGGAGTAAAATGGTTTTGATATTCAAAATCAAGTTTTTTTTAAAGTTAATTAGTTTAATTACTTTTTAATACGTATTTTGTTTTTATTTTGCTACTAATAACTTTTATTAATTTACTTACGTAGTACTTATGTTTTAACTAATGATTTTTTGCTATTTATACTACAGAAAATGGAGTGGAAGAAGAACAAGAAGAAGAGGAGACAACACTTAAAAATTTTTTATTTTGTTTTTTTGTTTACTCTTATATTAAAATTTTAAAACTTTAAATTTTTTACTTTGTGATAGACTACTGCTACATACTACTACTTAGTTTACACCTGTATGTTTTAACTTATTTTAAAGCTTTGGTAATTTTTTTCTTGGGACAGAGGTTGAAAGCAGTGTTCTGCTGAGAATCAGGGTTTTCCAAAACTGTCATAGAAACATCCCGTGTGCCCTGGATTCCAACATGTCATAATTTCACTAGCTGGGTAGCAGGAGTATTGGCAGCAGCAAAACTGCTTTAGTGGGTGTGCTAGGAAATGTAAGAATTAATATAAAATTGATGTGCTAAAACTAAAGAAGAAGCTAACATTTATAAACATTTCCTTTGTTTGTGCTTTTTTCCTCTAGTGTAGACAGCTATACTTCACTCAGCGGTGTTCTGCAGCTTGCTGTGAAACCTGATTTTAAAACTTTCTGCAAATGGAAATGCTGGGTGTTTACTAGCATTGGCTGAGATTTCCATCTCTACCACTCGTTTGCTCTGCTAGAACCATACACCAAATTAAGCTAACCGCTATGCAGCCTGAATAGTTAATTTTATATCTCCCTGGAGCCTGAGCAATCAGCTTCCTTAGGAACTACCCCAGCAGTGCCAATATTAATTAATTAAAAAAAAAAAA